>CANSZD010003912.1:0-187719 GCA_947648045.1 Beta corolliflora | reverse complement strand
ATTCGGTCCAAAGATTTTCTTTTCTAATTCTTTACTTTTCCTAATTTCCTGTTGTAATATCATGATCCATTGTTAATGTCAGCCACAACATTGGAACTAGTACCTGAGGTGCATCGTAATGACCGTTGGAAATCTTGGAATCGATGAGAATCTAGTCTGCATCAAATATCAATACTTCCGACTCTCATCACAGAATGGATAGACACATCATTGACACTGATGACATAAAACCTATAGGCTTACTATGTACTGGATAGCCTATAAAAACAATTAATTTCTTTTTCACCTAAGAAGTTTTTCCTTTAGGTTCCATCGATTTGACAATTGCCCTATGACCCCATACCTTAAGGTAATTGAGATTAGGCTTTTTGTTACACCAAGTTCATAACGGATAGTCTTATTCCTTTTTATTAGGAACTCGATTAATATATAACATGTTCCAATAAAAATTGCATCACGCCCAAACCGTCATTAAGCCGACTGGTGAACGCATGGGTGTTAACCATTTCTTTTTAAATTTCTATTTTTCCTTCCCGCTATACCATTACTTTGAGGTGAGTATGGGAGCGGTTGTTTCATGAATTACACCCATGGAACTGCAAAATAGCTAGGAATTTAGTGGTGATCCACTCACTTTATCCGTCCGAAGTCTTTTTAACTTTCCATTAAGTTGAAGTTGCACTGGTCATAAAAATCTTAAACTTTTTCTGAAGTGCTTCATCTTTAGTAAATAATAAATATATGTAAAAAAAGCCTTGAATAATCACTAAAAAAGAGCAATATATTTTTATTTCGAAAAGAAGGTGAACTATGAAAGTCACACAAGTCACTATGCACCAATCCGGGTAATCATCTTGATTTGTGCAAGTCACACTAGGGACAAGGATTTTTTGTAAATCCTTCTGTTAGCATGCATGGTTCATGATTTGCTCTAGACTTTAAATCAAAAGAAGGTATTAAACTGAGCTTAGACATGTCATATAATCTATCGTAAAGTTTACACGACATATTGAGTGACGTGCCATAAAAGAAGAAGACCATAGCATGAAAAAAGAACTAGTATCAAGTTTCACATTATTAATACCAAATTTAAACATTCCATTACAAAAAAAATCCTTGTCCAACAAAAATACCACCCTTGGAAACAATAAACTTATCCGATTCAAATACAACTTAAAAACAAATTTACCCAAAAGAGACCCCGACACAAGATTCTTCCTAACTTCCCGTACATAAATAACATCCCGAGTAGAGTAAAAGTTTTTCCCCGAGGTTAACAACAATTCTACTCGACCATGCCCTTGGCCTTGACCTAGAATCATTTCTCCATATACAAGATTTGACCATCATCCACTTTCCAAAGACTCAAGAGTGCTTATTATAGGCATACACGTCAGAGGCCCCCGAATCTATTTACCAAGAATCATCAACTCCGCACAAACATAATTTCAGAAATCATAGCCACAAAATTCATTTCTTCACTTACATTTTCATGTGTAACTTTACTCCGGTTTTGAACAACACTAAGTTGTCCATTCTTTGTCTTCCCCTACTAAGGACAATCCTCTGAGATCAGGTCCATTTGCATACCCAACAAGTGAGGGTCTTCCCTCTTCTACTGTTTCTGCAAAGTTGGTTTTAGAGTTGTTATTGTTGGGATTTCTTAGTCCCACTAGACCCACCAACCTCTACCATATTCATGGGTAGACTTAAGAATACTAGGGTAGTATCCTCAACCCATCTTGAGCCAGGATCCCTTCTCAATACGAAGACGGGTTCCTAATGCTCCATGGACATATCTTCCTTCCTATGTTTCAAGGAATGCTTAGTTTCTTTCCAAGAGTGTGGTAATTTATCAATGATTGAGGCTACTTCAATAGCCTCATCCATCACCACTACATGTGATCGAATTTGGTTCATAATATGATGAACTTAATGAAACTTGCTTCTATAATAAGTCGATCATTAGTCATTTTAAGTGAATTAAAAATTACTAACAAGAAATTTCTTACTTGAAGCATCTTCCGAAATAAACTTGGCCTCAAGAGCATCCCAAAGTTCCTTTGCACTCTCCACATTTTGGTAAACATCGAACAAAGGGTCGGGTAAGCAGAATCGGGACGTGACCCTTGCAAATGTAGTCATCATTCTCCTACTTTGTTCTCTTCTTGTAGTCTCCACGGACTCTTCCTTCTCCATCTTTTGGGAATGGCGACATGGGTGATGAAAAAACATACACCACATTCAAAGTTGTCAACAAGAAGTGCATCTTCTTTTGCCATCTTCGATAACCCACCCCAAACTTATCCAACTTTGGAAGTTCATAGTCATGTCCTTGAGTGATTGAGCCATATCCAAAAAAAAAAAATTAAACTAATAGATTGTTAGAAGTGATCAAACAAGGGAATTAAGAATACTTAATCATCATTAAACGAAAACGTATGCAATACAAACTGCTATAAACTGTCCACGCAAAAGTACACGCCCCAAGACAGGGACCACGTCCGCGACTCGCGATACAAATCGCGAGTCGCGGCAATTCGGGTGGCGACTCCGCACAGTTGTCGCGACTCACGGCGATCTCCCCGGTCGCGACCGCCACCCTTTATCTGCTTCTGATTTAATCCAAGCAATTTTGCACATTCTAATCTTAACATACTGACCTCCTCCTCTTATAGTATATAACCATATGAGTGATAAAACCCATTACCCTATAAATGTTCCAACACTATTTCCATATGCATATGTAATGATGTAAATTACTAATTCAAATCTTTAGAATGTTGCTTACGCTTGTTAATTTTGACATTTAATGGCAATTATTTGATGACCCTTTGTTTGACTTGATTTTCTTGTGAATTTGCAAATGATGTATGGAATTGAAAACGTAATGTTAAATTTTGTTCTTGGGTTGTATTCCTTACTTCTATTATGAATATGCATGATTTGATTCTTTTTCATGTGTGGTTTAGTAAGTGGAAATCGTGTAATTTGTGTCAAGGGTGTGGATGTTGGATTTTAGGTTATTGGTTGCAAATAAAACAATATGCCTGATTTTTGTAGCAAATTAGAGTGATTAGTTTAGTTTCACAAGATTATGAATGCTTCCCTATTTGCAAGATGAATGTCAATGAGCAAGTTGACCAATAGTTTCGGAAGATGGGTTGTTTGGATTACATTCACTATCAAATAGAATGGTGAATAGGGATTTACAAACGCAGTAAAGTATGGATGGCCTATGGGATAAATGGATTCATTTCGTTTCTTTATAAAAAGAAGTGACATTATATTATGAAGGCTTTGTACTGAAACATTGACATAATTTTTGAGGGTGTAGGGAATCATACTTTATAGGTTTCTGGAGTGTCTAAATGATGGTTGTTGGTGATTCACTAGGGACTGTATTGCTTTGGCTTGTTAGTGATTACTGAATAGACTGTAGGAATATATAGA
Source organism: Beta corolliflora (assembly GCA_947648045.1). Lineage (NCBI taxonomy): Eukaryota > Viridiplantae > Streptophyta > Magnoliopsida > Caryophyllales > Amaranthaceae > Beta > Beta corolliflora. The sequence continues at coordinate 184,266 of CANSZD010003912.1, read as the reverse complement.
TGCATATAGTGGAATTTCAGGAAACAATTTCCTAACATCTAACATAGGATCGCAAACATAATCAAACATATGAATCATTCAATAGGGACTAAATATCAAACCTTTGTAGCGTGATTTCCATGTTGTATGCAAGCTTTAAGATCCGAGAACCCCAAGTATTGCTTCCCTAATCGCCCATGAGCACCAGGTTGAACACCAACGCGTTTGCTAGAACGAATAGAAAAAGATCCCTTGCTTTTTGGTGGTATAGGCGCCAGTGTAGAGGAAATAGATTTGGGTTTCACTTCTCTCTCTCTTGTGAAAAGAAACTGATTAATGAATTGATCACCTAAACCCTAATATTATATCCTATGTATGATAGAAGAGTCATAGGCTAGTTAGGAGAACTAATTCTCCTCACATTCCCCTTTGGACCGGCCCAACCCTAATCCTAAATGGATTTGGATTGCTTTGTCCAACTTGTGCTACAATGTGTGACCTCATAGGATTAATATATTTTAGTTAGGCCCAATCAATATTGTCCTATTAATCATATTTATTCTCAAGCAAGAAAATAAGATTACTAAAATAATTAACTTTATTATCTTCATAATATGATTTCTATTTATATTTAGTAATTGCCGGGATGTTTAAGGACATATTCTTCAATCTCCCACTTGTCCGAAGACAAGAGGACAATGTTAAATTCCTTAAGTCACTTAATGTCAAATTTGATAACACAATGTTATTCTCGAATTTTGTTCCTTGATCGCTGAGTTCGGAATCGGCTCAAATAAGGATTAACTCTTTAGTCCTATTCCGCATGGCCATGCTATTTTCCGGTTCTCGCTCATCAAGAGGCCCGCATTCACTATTCCTATTTAATAGAGGACTTATCCACTCTTGTATGACCATAACTCCCACTCAATTCTTAGCCCACCTCATCACCGCCTTTATAACCTCCTTTTACTAAGCACGACGTTTAAACATCATTAAGGTTAAACTAATTATATTGTAGTTTATTAAGACATACTCATGTCTAAGGAATCCACTAAATATAGTAGTTTGATTCTACTTTTTAGAATCTAATTAGGTCAAGTCTCAATGTATCAACTATACATCTATATAATCAATTAGACATCTCTATGTCTCCATAGCCCATGGAATCGGCGCTATCAATTAATTATATACTAGTCTTTTAAATAAATCACTTATGTCCAATTAGTGATTTAGACTAGGGACTTTAAATAAATTGTGATTTCGATTCACTTTATAGGGTTCCATTATCAAAACGTTTTCGATAATCCTATTTGAAAACACAAATTATTTGGACATTTTATTTAATACTAAAACCAAGCGATTAAATAAGAAAATAATTTTTTATTGATAAACATTCAAAGCATAATAAATGTCTTTACAATTGTAAACATGAAGTAAACAACCTATAGCCATTATCCCATATGCTTAAGCCTCATAGACGTAGTATGACACTCATGCTTAGGTTGAGCAAGCGATTTAGTCGAGGATCCGCTATATTATTCTCGGATGAACCTTGCTTACATCTCGTGTATCCAAAAAACAACTAACTCCTCGACTCCACCATATACCAAAAAATTATCCTTAGTTCTTCGCAAGTACTTAAGGATATTTTTCGCCGTAATCCAAAGTGCGCATCTCTTGATTTGATCGTATTCGCTGCATATACCAAAGCATATGCAACATATGGTCGAGTGCATATCATGGAATACATAATGAATCCTACCGGAGACATAGGGAACATTACTCATACGCTTGACCTCATCAGGACTAGAAGGGCATCGAGTCTTGCCAAGTGTTATGCCATGTTGCATGGGAATGAAACCTCTTTTGGAGTTTTCCGGCCTTGAACCTTGCAAGAACCTTATCAATATAAGTCTATTGACTAAGTCCAATCAACCTTTTAGATCTATCTCTATAGATCTTTATTCCCAATATGTACTCGCTCTCTCCAAGATCTTTCATAGAGAAACAATTTTTAAGCCATTCCTTGATCGACTCAAGCATGGTTTATCATTTCCTATGAGAAGTATGTCATCCACATACAAGACCCGAAAAGTAATACTACTCCCACTTAACTTCTTGTATACACAAGATTCCTCTTCATTTCGAGAAAGCCAAATTTCTTGACCGCCCTCATCCAACTGAGGTTCCAACTCCTTGATGCTTCTTTAGTCCATAAATGGACTTCTTAAGCTTCGCATACCCTCCTTGGATTTTCTAGATCTTCAAACCTTGAGGTTGTGTTATGTACACATCCTCTTTCAAGAGCCCATTCAAGAAAGCTATTTTGACATCCATCTCGCCATATGTCATAGTCAGTGAAGGCAATCGCAAGGATTATCCTAATGGACTTCAAAGATGGTTACTTGGTGAGAAGGTTTCATCATAGTTAATACCATGAATTTGTTTGAAACCTTTCGCCACCAACCTTGCTTTGAAAAACACTAATGTTTCACATCCTTGTCCGTTTCAACTTGAAAAATCCATTTCCGCATCCAATGAGTTTTACCCCATTAGGCAAATCAACCAAGTCCCATACTTGATTTTCGATGACATGGAATCCATTTCGGATTTCATGGCCTCAAGCCATCTTTCTGAGTATCGACTATCCAAAGCATCTTTGTAGCTAGTAGGTTCTTCCGATTCTAAAATCGTTATTTGAGAACTTTCGCCAAAAGGAAATCAATATATCTCTTTGACGGAATGATGGTCCTACTAGACCTACGTTGGGGAACAACGTAAAGAAGTTTCTACCTCACTAGGTTGAGTGACTTCGCATGAGTATCTCTAAGTGGGACGGTAGGAGGTACGTGAATGAATGCACCACCTCCCCGAGCATTTTCCATGCGGAGCCGTCTCGATGAGGTGTTAACCTCATCCATTTGTTGCTCATCTTGAAATTCTTCGAGATATACATTTCTCCTACTTGTTTTTCGGAAATAAACTCCTTTTCCGTAAAGACGCCATTACGAACAACAAACACTTTGTTTTCGCTTGGTTGTAGAAGTAGTACCCTTAGTCTCTTTTGGGTAACCCACAAAAAGACATTTATCGAATTTGGGTGAAAGCTTAGCGGAAAGTAAACGTTTTACATATGCTTCACAACCCCATATCCTTAGAAAAACAATTTTGGAACGTTTCTAGTCTATATTTCATATGGTGTCTTTTCCATTGCTTTGGATGGTGCTCTGTTAAGTGTCAATGCCGCTGTTTCAAGCGCTAATCCCCAGAATGAAATAGGAAGATCAACAAGACTCACCATGGATAGAACCATATCAAGTAGAGTTCGATTCCTTCTTTTAGAAACGCCATTTAACTGTGGTGTTCATGGTGGAGTCCATTGTGAAAGTATTCCACAATCCTTCAAATGATCACCAAATTCTTGAGATAAATATTCACCACTACGATCGGATCGCAATGCCTTAATTTTCTTCCCAAGTTGGTTTTGTACTTTTGTACTTCATTCTGTAATTCCTTAAATTTTCCAAAGTATTCCAACTTATGCCGCATGAGGTAAACAAATCCAAATCTGCTTACATCATCGGTAAAAGTAATAAAGTAACTGTATCCTCCCCTAGCCAACTTACTCATAGGTCTACACACATCCGTATGTATGAGGGCTAAAAGGTCATTGGCCCTTTCACTTGAACCTGTGAAAGGAGACTTTGTCATTTTCCCCATCAAGCAAAACTCATGAGTATCAAATGATTTGAAATCAAATGATTTGAGAATTCCATCTCTATGAAGCTTCTTAATGCACTTTGAGCTTATGTGGCCTAATCGACAATGTCATAGGTATGTAGGGTTTGAATCATTTGCTTTATGTTTCTTGCTGTCTATGTTATAGATGTGGGTTTCTAAAACTAGCACATATAAACCATTTGATAACTTAGCGGAGACATAGAACATATCATTCAAGTACGCAGAACAACAATTGTTCTTTATTGTAAATTAATAAAACCTTCAGAATCCAAAACAGGAATCGAAATAATGTTCTTTGTGATAGTAGGAACATAATAACAATTATTAAGTTCTAAAACTAATCCTGAAGGAAAAAATAGACTATATACTCCCACTGCCAATGTAGCAACTCGTGCTCCATTGCTAACGCGAAGATCTACTTCTCCCTTCCCCAATGTTCTACTTCTTTGGGGCCTTGCATATTACAAATAATGTGCGAACCACAAGCGGTATCAAATACCCAAGAAGCAGAAGTTGCTAAGTTAACCTCCATAACATACATATACGAACTAGAAACTCCTTTCTTTTGATCCTTCAGATACTTGGGACAACTACTCTTCCAATGACCAACCTTATTACAGTGTAACAATAGTGCTCATCAACAACTATTGGTTTTCGTAGAGTCTTGCTTTTCAAGTTTTCGACTTGGCAACTTGTTTCATCGTCGTCCTTCTTAATAGCAATCCCAATCCTATTGAGCAATTACCCCTTTAATAACCATAAGAATATCCTCATATTCTTTTCCGGCTGGTTAAGGATGTTTTGCTCGCTCCGAGTTAGCCTTTCATGCATCTATTGCATCGTTGCTTCCTCCCCTTGCATGTATAAGTTGTTGAACTTATCGCCCGTGAACGATTCTCATTTCCCTTTCACTTGCAATGAAATGTTCAGCATTCAATTTGTCCTTCGAAAGGACGGAGCGCAAATTACAAGTAGAATTGTTGGTGTTGATGTTGTTGTTACTAGACATAATTACTACAACCAATAATAAAGCAAGATTCAATCGATGTTTATCAAGAAAGCAAAGAATCAAATAAATTTTAATTAACTACTACCCTTTATTTAAAATGAAAGTCCCCCATTGAATAAAGAAATACCAAGATCCCTCCCACTACAATCAAGCGGACTTTGGCCCTCGCCTTCAATTTATAGTAGTTATATAGGTAAGTAAACACTTTACTAATTATAACTAATTATACTTCTTGGTAGACATGTTAACAACTCATTGTTTACTCCTATCTCTTAGTTTCAAAACCCAAAACTTTGTCTTTTGATGATTTTGTTGAGTTAAACCAAACATTAACATGTAAGTTTCAAAAAACCTACCCTACTATCCTAGGAACTATGAGAACACTCCCGCTTTGACAAAAACCTATTACTCATGATCTAAGGCTCTATGAGGTGTTGTTTGGAAAAGCAATTGAACTCAATATTACATTTGGGGACCTAAGTTTACTAATATGGTCAATTAATAGTGAACACATGATACAATTAACCACAAACAAACTTAGAAGCAAGCATTTAAACAAAATAAATTCAAGAAATTTAAAAAAGCAATAATTACATGATCTAGTATGGCCCCTATACTTAGGAAAAAACTAATCTTCATGAATCCTCCCTTGAATCTCCATGGATCACCATCCTGAAACTCCTTGGGATCCTCATGCTTCTATATATAATTTAAATTTAATAAATAACGAAAAGTTAAAGTTACAAAAATACAAACGATTCGCGTGATCGTATTTAATTTACATTCAAATATAACGATTCACAAGATCGTATTTACTATCCTAATTTGGGTCATACTAGTCATAACATGCAAAATATAATATCATACATATTACATTAAACATCCACGCATTTATAATATCATAATATAATAAACACAAACTATTTACTTAATAACAATTAATAAGCAAATAAAACTTTCCATAATAATTATAAAACTTAACAACTTTAAGCTAGAAATTATTTAGGAAACTTTATTATTTTAATTCAATTACTTATTTAAATATGGCAATAATCAAAATTATTCACAAATTTGCAAAATAGGAAACTTTTGGATTTATGCTTGTAACACCCCCAAAATCCATACACGTCTAAACTACGTTGCATCGACTTTGGGAGTGTTACCGCCGCTGAAACGCAAGGCATAATAAAATCAAAACGTTAACAACTCCTTATTAAGAAAAACTACATTGCATAGGAAATAAAATTTTAACAACTCCTTATTAAGAAAACTACATTGCAAATAAATAAAATCTTTTTTTAAACTACAACTCGGAATCACCATGGACCCCTTTTATTCAAACCATTAACTACGAATATTAATTATTCTATAAGTTCAACAAAACACTTAAGAGTTTATAAACCAAAAAATATCCCCAGTATGCCAAAACTCATGCAAAGATCACCAAGATACCTAATCGCTCCCCAATTGAAATGTCAATGGTTCATCACAGTCAACAAACATCACAAATAACAAACAATCACCTTTATCTTGAGACGTACATAATCGCTTAAATAATACATTACACAAACGAATAATAATAATCATTCCTAGACATGATACTATAAGAATACTACAATTCATTTTTATAGTTTAATTGGCATCGAACGGGCACCGTCATCTTTCTAGAATCATACGGGCTACTTTAATTCTTAATAGACAACTTAGTCTATTAGATGGAATGTAAATACAGCTTTCGTTCCGTTCCACATCCATCACCTTAGTATGCATACCCCCAAGATCGTAACGGAACCTTCCGCCTACTTGAGTTATCAAAATTTATAAGGACACTACTATCGTCATAGTAGGCTCGTAGAGAGTGTAGAACGAATCCCGACACTCCCCCATTGTTCATTACTTGTAGGGAATCCAACTACAAGTTTATTGCCAACAATCCTTTTTAGCGATACTCATTCATACAACATTAAGCATATGATTTTCTATAACATCATATAAAATCCTTTAGTTTAGGCAACTTCTTATAAATCATTGCTACAATTATTAATCATAGCATTCCAATCCAACATCTCATTTCATGCTTGTGATACGATAGAATTACACACTCCAATAACAATTCATTCTATTTCACAAGTCATACAACAAGGAAATACATCAAGATTTCCAATTGATTTCATACTACCAAACAATCTCAACAACCATGAACATACAATTGTTCCCCTATCATGATTCTAGGTTCCAATATAACAACCATAACCTAAACATGATACTAATATATCGAACCGAACTAGTACGCCTACGTACCTTTGTAACGAAGAATCTTCGTTGACTATCTAAAACGTTCCGCTTATGAAATTAGGACCTAATCAAATAATAGAAATATTTCAAGTGCTAAGTCCTTGATATTATTAAAATAAAAACCAAACTCATCCAACTATGTAAGATATGGTGTTTTGAATATTAAAAGTAAACGTTCTTGTTGTTTAAACTTTCTTTTCATGAACTCTATTGAAACTAACATATTTAGGACTTAATAACATGCTTGAATCTGATTTTTGTTAACTTACATAATACTTGGTTTATAACAACAAAACTTACACAAATATACATAAGTGTAATAAAATCAGAATTGACAATGATAATCATCCTAAGAACTAATTGTATAATCAAGATCTGCTTTCCTTTAACTTTTACTATACTTTATTTACAAAACCAACTTTAAACTATTATACACAAGTATTATAAAAAAATCAGATTTGAGAAAGTAGAGTTATCATAAGAACTAAAACATAAGTTAAAATCCGATTTCTTTTACTAATTCTATACTTTATTTTTATAATTACAAAACTTAATCAAAGATAAATAACAAAATCAGATTATATAAATTAATTTAAAGAAGAAAAGAGGGAGGAAAACCACCGAAGACCACCTGTGACCGACCACCCACGGGCCGACTTCAAGGCGACGGCAACCACGATGCACCACTCCGGCAAAGACCTTGCGTTCGGCCTAGACTCGAGCACTCAAGCCTTGCGCGCGACCTCCAGCGACACCGCGTTGCACTCGCGCGACACCACCTTCGACGCCTCGCACGACCCTCGATTCGCACAGCACCACTCTGCTAAGGGGATTGTCATTGCTGAACTTATGGTAAATGCTGGTGAGAATTTTGATGCTGCTCCTAAGCCTGCTGTGTATGGGAAAGGTAAAGGCAAGCTTGTCATTGCTCATCCTTTACTCTCGGATGATGAATCCTCTAATGATGAGGCTTGAGCTGCCTCCGTTGTCCCCCTTCCTTTTGAAGATCCTTCGTCAAGGAGATTGAGAACTCGGGTAATGGTGGGTCCCCTCTCGCTCTCCCATGCCCCTTAGAGTCTACCGCCCCGCGATCTTATAGGTGAGTCACGCTCTTGGACCCTACTCGAGCTTGGTCATCAATCCCTGCTTGCAATTACAAAAGGTAAGGGTGATGGTGAAACTTTTTTAATAGATGATCTTGATGATGATAACATGGATGATTTGAACTCTTATGCCGAGCACTCTTTCCATTCTCTCCACTCTAACAACTCTATCAGGAGGCACATTGAGCAGTTGGGATGGACCCCGCCTACCCGCTTGTTTCTCTCTTCTCGCCTCGGTCTCGCTAAAAGGAGAATTGAGGACTTGGTGAGTGATGATGCCTCCTCTCGCCCGAAGAGGTAAAGAAACTAACCCGTTAGCCCCCTTTCCATCAAGAGTGATGGTTTTTGTTATTATGTAATATAATAAATGTCTTTAGCATGTTGGAATGTTAGAGGAGCAGTTCAAAAAATGCTCTAGTAGAGGTGAAGGACTTTTGCTCTAGTAGTAATGTTAAAGTAATGATGTTGTGTGAAATTAAATCCCCCTCCCTCCTACGCGTACTAGTGCATTGCAATGTGGTTTCCAACATTATGATTTTATTGCTACTCAAGGTCTTTCGGGAGGAATTTGGCTATTTTGGAAAATTTGTAATATTAATCCATTTAGCTTATCTATAATATCTAAATCTACTATAGATTTATAGCTTGTTGTATTTCTCATCTTAATTCAAGTCTATCTTACATAGCTATTTTTATTTATGCCCCGGCAAGACAAGCTTTCAAAGCGGAATTTTGGGATGAGCTAATTGAATATGTTAATAGTCTAGACCTCCCTTATATTATTATGGGAGATTTCAATGAAATCTCTAATAATTTAGATAAATTAGGTGGAACTTCCTTCACTCATGCTCGTTCTTTCTTTATGAACAACCTCATTTCTAAAACCTATTCATCTGAACTGCCATTTAGTGGCTCTTGTTTTACATGAAAGAAGAAAAAGTCGTACCCAAATAATCTATTTGAAAGATTAGATAGAGTAGTAGCAAGTGTTAATTGGATCTCCCAATTTCCACAAGCTAAAGTAAAGCATCACAATTTTACATCTTCGGATCATTGTGTTATTTCTCTAGACTATCTTCCTACAACTAATTTTAAATCCCCTCCCTCCCGATTTGAAAAAATGTGGTGTCTCCGCAAAGACTATGACACGTTAGTAAAAAAAGACTTGGTGCCATAAATTTCAAGGTTCCTTCATGTTCTGTCTAGTTAAAAAATGTAAACTTTTGAAAGAAAAATCCAAATTGTGGAATAAATCTCAATTTGGCAACATCTTCCGTCAACTTCGTATGGTTGATCAAAGACTTTCTATCATCCAAACTGATTTTCTAATTCATCAAAATAATTTTGATCTGCAGAACAAACAAGAACGTCTTCTTATCAAAAGAAATAAACTTCTTTCTTTCTCGATGAGTATTGGAACGCGAAAAGTAAAGCCCGACTATCTTAGAAAAGGTGATGCCAATACTAGCTACTTTCATGCCCATGCTTCGATTCGTCGCAATCGTAATCAACTTAAGGAATTTACAACTGCAAATAACGAAGTAGTGAGTATTCCTTCTAGTATGTCGGTGGAAATAACAAAAGAATTCCATGACAAATTTATCTCTAATCCTTCGTGTAATTTCAACATTCACCAAGATTTTGATTTAAACACCCCAATAATTTCTGAAGAAGATAATCATTATTTAACTTGCGCAGTTCAGGGTGAGGAAATAAAGAATGCTACTTTTGATCTTGCTCCGGATAAGTCTCCGGGACCAGATGGTTTCCCTCCGTATTTTTTCCAAAAATATTGGACCCTTGTTGGAAATTTAGTCATTAGAGCAGTCCAAGCTTTTTTTCACTCTAGGAAAATGCTAAAAGAAATAAACCACACATTTTTGGCTTTAATCCCTAAGATCGACAACCCTTCGTCTGCTAATCATTTCCGCCCCATTAGTTTGTGTTCAACGATTTATAAAATTATATCTAAAGTCATTACAAATCACCTCAAAGTAGTGATGGGTACAATCATTCACCCCTTTCAGGGAGCGTTTGTTCCTGAGAGATTAATTCAAGACAATATCTTAATTACTCATGAAGTTTTTCATGCTTTTAGAAAAAAGACAGGGAAAACTGGTTGGTTAGCAATTAAATTTGGATATGGAAAAAGTTTATGACAGGTTAGAATGGAATTTCATTTTTGTAATGCTTGAGAAGTTGGGTTTCTCTACTCAAGGGATTGAGTGGATAAAAGTTTGTATTTCTTCTCCCTCCTTCTCAGTCTTAGTTAATGGAATCCCGGGCTCGTCCTTTTCTCCTTCGCGTGGCATCCGTCAAGGTGACCCGCTATCTCCATATCTTTTCATTCTATGCGCTGAACTTCTTGCTCGTCATTTTTCTTTAGCTTCGCTCCTCGGCGGGAGAAGCTAATTGGTGTTTCTATTAGCCAATCTGGCATCCGAATTCCCTTTCTTACATTTGTGGATGACACAATGATCTTTGCTAAGGCAAATTATCGTAGCTGTACTCTTATTCGTCAAATTTTAGACGATTATTGTGCTATGTCTGGTCAACTTGTGAACTATCACAAGTCGGCTTTCCAAGTCTCTGCTAACATCTCGGAAGATGATAAAGCTAATTTTCCCAATTGTTGGGGATGTCGAAACCGATGATTTGGATGAATACCGGGTTGCCCGTTATAAGCTCTCGAATTACCAAAGATACTTTTGGTAAGGTTCTTTCTAAAGTTAATAACCAATTTCCTAAATGGAAGGCCAACTCTCTCTCTCAAGCTGGCCGAACTATCTTAATACAGTCTAATCTCGCCACCAAAGTGATAAGTCATTTATATATTTAGTTTTTAGGTGCATTTAGGTTGCATTTTAGAGCATTTAGATTCATTTTTAGGTTCATTATTGCATCATATTCTTAAGTTATGTTATTCTACTCATATTCGGTATGTTTTCTTGTTTTGATGAATTTCAGGTAATGAGAACGTATTTGGAGTATATTTAGCTATGCTTGAGGATTAGGAGCACTTGGAAAGAAGCTACGATGCATAAGGATAGTAAGGATATGTCTTGGCACGAGTTTGAGCGAAAACGAAGCGGAAAGTCATTAGAAGAAATGTGAAAAAGGAGTCATGTATACTCTTCTGATCATAACTTTTGATGGGCTTCTTAGAATCAAGAAATTCCAGTTGGGTTGGAAACTAGACTTGAAGGGCTTTCCAACGATAGGTCACACGCCCCAAATGGACTTCTGGTTCGAGATATACAGCCTTCGCAAGTTGACGCAAAATCACAGTTTTTCCGCCCGGTCGACCGGGCGGTTTTGCCCGACCGGGCGAGACGAAAATCTCTTCAGAGTACAAGGCATCTTTGCCCGGTCAACCGGGCGAAAGTGGTTCCAAAAGTGCTTGCGCGCCCTACCGAACTGCTGCGCCCGGTTGACCGGGCGGAATTTCATTTTTGTCGTAGATTCAGAACAACGTCGCCCGACCGGGCGGTTTTTCGAGAGCTTTATTTTTTGCCTTTTTTTAGCCGGTTTTGTTAAAACTATAAATAGGTCTTCTCAGTCTTTCCACCGACCCGCCCCCTTCACGTTATTTTCTTAGTTTTAGTTTTTAGGTTTAGTCTTCTTCTTTTTCTCTCTAGTTTTAGTTGTAAACCCTAGTTTTTATTCTTCTTCATTAATTCATGAATTCTATTAGTTTCTTTCATTAATTTCTTTAATTATGTTTTCTTTTATAGTTTTAGTTTTTATTCTTTATTTCATGATAGAGTAGTTTTAATTTCTAGGGTTTGGGAATCCATGTTTATATGCTATAATTCTTGATGGATGTTTATTGATGGTTTCATTAGTCATTGTTATTTCTAATTGATTAGTGTTTATATTATTAATCTTGCAATCTGATCAATTGTCTGATTGAATATTGCTAATATCGAGTCATAGATCGAGAGATAGTACTCTTTTGAGGCTTACCTACAATTAGCAAATCTGATTATGTTGAGCGACCGTACTGGCATATGTTGATTTTAGAGCGTTAAGGCCCGACCGTAGGATTAACATGTGCTCTAGATATCTGATTAATTGAACTATTGATGATATTTTGATAGATTATAGTTATAAACATGGTAAACCCTTGCCCTAGATCCTTTCTAGTTTGATTTTCATAGTTTGATTAGTTTAGAACTTTAACTCAATATTCCTGATCTTGTTTAGTTTCTCTATACCTTAGAAGCTAGATTAAAAACGACCATCTCTCGTGGATTCGACCCTACTTACCCTACTACATTGTTAGAAGGTTTTGCAGGAATTATTTTTGACAGGTGTACGACAGCCTATCAAATTTTGGCGCCGTTGCCGGGGAGACGGTATAGTTTTATTTAGTTTTTATTGTTGGTGAAATTAAACTGCATATATATATATAGTTTTCTTTTTTCTTTCTTTTTGTGAATATATATATTTTGTTGTTCTCCTTGTCTGTTTTTAGTGTGTTGTCATGGAGTGGAATAATTATAGTTCGAGGGGGTGTTTTTTCTAATTATCAAGGGCAATGTGATTATTCGGGTATTATAATGCGAATGATTATGTTTATGATGCATCATATAATTGTCAAAATTTACAAAATTACGTGCATGAATTCCTATGAATATTCCCATGACCCTAATGAGTCTTATTTGCTCGATTATACTCAATGTTATCAACTCGAAGTGAATAATTATTTTCAAACCGAAACATCGGAAGCGTCAGGAACTATTTAACATGATGAAAGAGTATATGGTTAAACAAAGCATGAAGATTTAAATGAATTAGCTCATGATTATCAAAACATAGCGAAATCTATTGAATTACTTGTTGTGCAACAATCTACTAATCAACAAGGTTATACTTGATGATGATGATTTTGGTGTTGAGAATTATACTCCGGAGGAGAAAGCCAGTTGATATGACTCATGATAGTTTGGTAGAAGGTAAGGGTGTAATTGGTGAAGTTGGTAGTGAGTGTCTCTATGTCGACGAATCCTTAGTTGAGAGTGAAGTGTCTCACACTTCTTCTATAAACTTTTCATCCGCATATGAGTCTAAAGTTGAGAGTGAGATAATACATGAGTCTTTGTCGGTTCCATCCTGATACTTGTTTTGAGTCTCATGTTCCCTTCTCTAAAAAAACTTGATCTTATTCCTTCTTCCCCTTTATTATATCCTCCATCGTTCCCTTCTTTCTCCCCCTTTTGAATGACTCTCATGATAATGTAAATAATGTACAATTGGTTTCTTTTCCTTCTTTTGAGTCCTGTAAAAAGACTAACGATTTTTCTTTTTCTACTTCTTGTAAATCTAATTTTTCCTTTGATTTTTCTTTTTGTAGTTTTAGTAATTTTTTAGGATTATTTTTTTTCATTTTTACTTTTCATTCTTATATAATATGCTCTGAGTTGTTTGTAGGAACGTATGATAAGCTTCTTAGAGCATTGAACTATTATGAGTGATCTACTAGTCTTAAATGGTCATGCAAGACCTTAAATCAGCGCTTATCGGGAGGCAACCCGACTTTTTTTCATTTTTTTTTATTATTATATTTTTTTTTTTGGTTTGACTAACTTTGCTAATATGTGATGACATCTTTTGCTAGGTACAAGCATAGCCAATTTTTTGGCTAAGTTCACTGCCTCATTACAACTATCGATTGTGGTGGAGGTGTCGATGCTTTTTGACACTCCCTTTGATTACCCACCCCTTTTGTAAGTTGTACCTCTCCCTCATTTCATTCCTCTTTGTTCACATTGAGGGCAATGTGTCATTCAGCTTGGGGGAGGATGTTTGTCATCATTACTTAGCGCATGTTAGTTGCATTTAGAGTAGTTTTTTTCATTGCTTTCGTAGGATGTTGCACGGTTTGTACCGCTCACTAGGAGTGGGAGTTTACGTGTAACCAAAAACATTGTATTGCTTTCGTAGTTGCATTGGCATATTTCTTCTCATATTAGATTTCATGTCATTTTAGTTGCATCTATGGGACTATTGCTAGATATTATTGAGAACCCTGCTGATATTTTACTACATTTACTAAGCATCATTCATCTTGTTCATGATTCTTCATAGCACGATTGTTTCGCAATTGATTGTTTGTGGTAAAATTGATTGATCTCTCTCTGGCTCGATTTAGCTTTACTGTGCAGACACCTTAACCTAGTGAGCTTCTGTGCCTATAAACTGACATATCTGTGTCAGTTCTATTCTTTCTTGTGTGATTAGTTCCTCGTTGTTGCATTGATCTTGATTTTGACTTGGTACTCTTTGATATTTGATAGTGCATACATTTTGATATGATTGAGGCATTCTATTTAATTATCTTAGCTCCAGAGTTATTCTTGTTTTCATATTATCCTTCCTCTAGCCCCACTGAGCCTTTCTGACTATGTTTGATTGCTACCTACATTACAAGCCATTGGCCTCATTTGATATTTGTCCTAAGCCTAGCTTGGGGGAGCGAGTATTAGTTTTGGTTTGGTTTGTATTGAATTGAAGTGCTCTATTTGTGGTTTAGAAGGATGAAAAAGTATGTTTAGTGAGCTTTGAAATTAAATTGAAAGTTCGAAAAAAAAAAGAAAAAAAAAGTGAAAAATGAAATGAAAAAGAAGTGAAAAAAAAGAGTTGTGAATAAAGTGAAATAAAAAGGGTTATGATTGAATTTCTTGAATGAAAAGGTTGTTGATTATATTTAGAGATTGCTGGTTGTTGCGTGGAGTTGTTGTGACCTTTCTTGGTCATGTTTTCAGTTATATGATGCTCCCCTTTCTTGGTTTTTCCACCACAATTCCCAAATTATTCCATACCTTTAACCTCAACCCCATTGCAACCCTAGAAAGTCCTCTTGATCATTGTGTATTGTATGGTTGAGTATTATTAAGTGAGTCAAAAAGTCAAAATTAAAGAGTATATGTTTCATCTGAGTCGACTTGTTTTAGGTTGAGTGTTATCATTTATCCTTTAAACACATGAGACATTTGAGCGCGCATGACTATAGTGAGGTCTGTCAGGTTTGTTTAAATCCAGCTTGGGAGAGATGGTATGCGGTATGATTGGAGAGTCGATTGCAATACATGACATGCTATGCGGCTTTGTTCGATATTGTTTCGATGCTTGGTTTGTGTAGTGATTATATCTCTTGTGTTTTCAGTTGAGTGTTTAGCCCTGTTGTAGTCCTATATTGTAGGTCGTCTTTCTTTTCCAATGTTTATGTCTTATTGCTTGGGGACAAGCAATGGTTTAGCTTGGGGGAGTTTGATAAGTCATTTATATATTTAGTTTTTAGGTGCATTTAGGTTGCATTTTAGAGCATTTAGATTCATTTTTAGGTTCATTATTGCATCATATTCTTAAGTTATGTTATTCTACTCCTATTCGGTATGTTTTCTTGTTTTGATGAATTTCAGGTAATGAGAACGTATTTGGAGTATATTTAGCTATGCTTGAGGATTAGGAGCACTTGGAAAGAAGCTACGATGCATAAGGATAGTAAGGATATGTTTTGGCACGAGTTTGAGCGAAAACGAAGCGGAAAGTCATTAGAAGAAATGTGAAAAAGGAGTCATGTATACTCTACTGATCATAACTTTTGATGTGCTTCTTAGAATCAAGAAATTCCAGTTGGGTTGGAAACTAGACTTGAAGGGCTTTCCAACGATAGGTCACACGCCCCAAATGGACTTCTGGTTCGAGAGATACAGCCTTCGCAAGTTGACGCAAAATCACAATTTTTCCGCCCGGTCGACCGGGCGGTTTTGCCCGACCGGGCGAGACGAAAATTTCTTCAGAGTACAAGGCATGTTTGCCCGGTCAACCGGGCGAAAGTGGCTCCAAAAGTGCTTACGCGCCCTACCGGGCGGAAATTCATTTTTGTCGTAGATTCAGAACAACGTCGCCCGACCGGGCGGTTTTTCGAGAGCTTTATTTTTTGCCTTTTTTTAGCCGGTTTTGTAAAAACTATAAATAGGTCTTCTCACTCTTTCCACCGACCCGCCCCCTTCACGTTATTTTCTTAGTTTTAGTTTTTAGGTTTAGTCTTCTTCTTTTTCTCTCTAGTTTTAGTTGTAAACCCTAGTTTTTATTCTTCTTCATTAATTCATGAATTCTATTAGTTTCTTTCATTGATTTCTTTAGTTATGTTTTCTTGTATAGTTTTAGTTTTTATTCTTTATTTCATGATAGAGTAGTTTTAATTTCTAGGGTTTGGGAATCCATGTTTATATGCTATAATTCTTGATGGATGTTTATTGATGGTTTCATTAGTCATTGTTATTTCTAATTGATTAGTGTTTATATTATTAATCTTGCAATCTGATCAATTGTCTGATTGAATATTGCTAATATCGAGTCATAGATCGAGAGATAGTACTCTTTAGAGGCTTACCTACAATTAGCAAATCTGATTATGTTGAGCGACCGTACTGGCATATGTTGATTTGAGAGCGTTAAGGCCCGACCGTAGGATTAACATGTGCTCTAGATATCTGATTAATTGAACTATTGATGATATTTTGATAGATTATAGTTATAAACATGGTAAACCCTTGCCCTAGATCCTTTCTAGTTTGATTTTCATAGTTTGATTAGTTTAGAACTTTAACTCAATATTCCTGATCTTGTTTAGTTTCTCTATACCTTAGAAGCTAGATTAAAACGACCATCTCTCTGTGGATTCGACCCTACTTACCCTACTACATTGTTAGAAGGTTTTGCAGGAATAATTTTTGACAGGTGTACGACAGCCTATCAAATTTTGGGTTTTAAAATATACCGCAAGTGCACGGTGTCTGTTTAGCAGAAACTGGCAAATACGGGTTGATCCACAGGGAGAGGAGTTCTACAGATTAATGCTCAATTATCTAACTACTTCAAGAGGGGAAATTGATTGAGGAATTAATAACTAAACTAGAATAAACTATAACACAAAAAGATGGAAATTTATCAAATAATTAAAAACCTAGGGCAATCGATCGGTCCACCATGCTTATACCAATTTAATCACTACAATATAGTTCGACAATACTTGGATTGAGGTTCGAATAAATCAAGTATTTCGTTAATCCTTGGTCAGGCATTAACAACTCTTAGATTAACATATGCCAGTACGGTCGCTCAGCATAATCAAATCTACCTATTGTAACAAGCCTCTAATGAATACGATCTTTCGATTCTAATTCTTATTAGCTAAACATAACTCATGATATTGCGCAATTACATGAATTAAACAAGCATAACAAATCAATAGGAATTATTCTAATTCAATCCAAATAAAGAAGAACTTTAAACCACAATCAAAAAGGTATAAACATGGCTTCCCTCTCTAAGCCCTAGAAAAAGTCTACTCACTCATGATAATAAGAAACTCAATAAACATAATCAAAGTAAAAGAATTCATAAAATTAAACAAAGTTAAGAAAAATACCGAATGATTCAAGAACAACGAAAACCAAAATCGATGATCTTTATAATCTTCAAGGGCAAGAATTAATACAAACTAGAGAGAGAGAAACTAAGTGTTTAGCCCTAAAAACGTATAAAATAAGATAGTCTAATTGGAATTACCAAAAACCTATTTATACTTTTCTTACAAAACCGGCTAAAAAAGCAAAGAAATCCGTCCCGAGAAAACCGCTCGGTCGACCGGGCGAAACCGCCCGGTCGGGCGACAGTGATTAAGAAAGCTACGACAAAGAAGGAAATCCGCCCGGTCGGGCGCGCAAGCAGAATTTCACCTCTTCTCGCCCGGTTGACCGGGCGAACAAATCTCATATGCAGGGTGGCCCGCCCGGTCGGGCAAAACCGCCCGGTCGACCGGGCGGGAGTGATTTTGGCTCTCTTTTTAGTGTAATCTTGTCCGAATCACTTGTGCAATCTCTTGGATCTTCTATGGGCTATAAGTAGTCCGTTGGACTTCCGTTCTGCAGCTCAAATGAGGGTGCTAGACGCTTAAACTGCACAAAAACATCTAAGACACGGAAACAAGTCCAAACATATCAAATAACTCAAGAATCGAGCTCCAATGAGCTCAAATCAACTAAGCTAAAGGAGTAGAGTTAAATAATCTATATAATACATCACAAAGCTAATTTTCAAATGCAGAGTTTTTATCTTCCAAAAAGCATTCTTCTTAATTTAGATAAATCTTATAGGAATTTTTTCTGGAATAAAGATGTTACAAACTCCTCTTCCAACCTGATAGGCTGGGATAAGATTTGTAAACCTAAACATTGTGGTGGTCTTGGCCTAAGGAAGGCTGATACTAATAACAAAGCTCTCCAAATGAAACTCCTTTGGAAGCTTATTAAAGATGATAGCAACTTATGGGTTAAGCTAGTCAGGAAGAAATACGTTGTTAAAAACAAAAATCTCCTGTCTTATAAAGTTTCAAGCCTGGCGTCCTGGCAATGGAAAAATCTAATGAAACTTAGGCCCATGTTTAGTTAAGATCTGAGATGGCAAGTTGGTAATAGGCAGAAAATCATGTTCTGGACTGATAATTGGGTTTTCCAATATCCTCTTAGCTCAATTCAGCATCCTCCGGTGGACTCTCTCCATAATAAGGTTAGTGATTTCATCTCCCCCTTTGGCCATTGGGATCGCTCAAAGCTTCTTTTGTATCTTCCTATGGATGTGGTGGATCAAATTTGTTCTATTTTTATTCCCTCTAATGAGCATGCTAATGAGTTATTTTGGGGCTTAGCTGCGGATGGTGAGTATTCAGTTAAATCTGGAGCTCTTCTAGCTCAAGGTTTATTGAATAATAACTGCCCTAAGGTAGAATATGAGTGGATTTGGAAATTGAATGTTCCTCCCAAAGTCAGGAATTTTCTGTGGAAAGCTTGTAGTGATGGCCTAGCTACAAAGGAAAGATTAGAAAAAAGTCATGTTTTTCTTCCCCAATATGCATGTGTCTTCCGTAATCATCACAAGTGAGTGACTGCTCGCCTTTTTCCAATGCCCCTTTGTGGTGGATATTTTGGAAATGCTTAAGATAAGTGTAAGTGGCCTCTTTTCCCTGCCCATATTATTTCGGTCAACAATAATGACTCCTTTCGCAATATTTTTAGCTAAATGTCATTATATTATATCTACTGATGCTTTGTGTTCTTTTTCAATAGCTTGGTGGTTCATTTGGTATCTCAAAAATAAGATCATTTTTAATGATGACAGTTTCTCTCCTTATCAAGCATCTTTCATCATTAACAAGTTTGTGACTAATTGGCTAAAAGCCAATCCTGAGATTAATTCTACTCCCTCGGGTGTTAATCTTAGTATTCCGAACCAGTCTAAGGTTTTAAGAGCAGGGAAAAACCTTATATGGTCCCTTCCTCCTCCGAATTTTTGTAAGCTCAACTTTGATGGTTCTAAACTCGCTAATGGTAGCTCTTCCTTTGGTTTTGTTATCAGGGATGAAGAAGGCTCTGTTCTCTTGTCCGGAGCTAAGGCGTTAGGTTCCTTCCCCTCTATTCTCCAAGCTGAGGCCTGGGGATTAAGGAAGGGTATTAAAGGAGCTATTTCTCTCGATATTAAAAAAATTAATCATTGAAGGCGACAATCTCTCAGTTATTAATTATGTTAAGGCAATCTGGAAAGTCCCTTGGGAGATTAATAACATTATTTTTGATGCAGGTATGGACATCTTGAAGTTTGAAGAGTGTAGGATCTTTCACATCTTCAGGGAGGCTAACAAAGCGGCGGACTTCATGGCTTTTAAGGGTCACTCTTTTTCTTCGCTTTTGTACTCCTTCCCTCCTTATTGTCGTGATTTTTCTCTTATCATCCGCAAGGATGTTTTAGGGTGGCCTCCTGATTGAGGAGGTTCTCCCTAAGTTTTTCTCTCCTTATCAAAAAAATAATAATAATAATAAAACCACCCTCCAGGGGTGATGTATGTGAGCATGTACACATGACTTTTCTCAACCCACTATAATAAGGAGATTTGCATGTACGTAAATGACATAACTACTATGCATCTGTATTAGGTAATTAGGTCGATAATTTTTGTTGTCACAGTTTAAATGTTCTGATGCTCAAAACTTGCTATTGGTAACAAGAATGCAAGCCTAACATAAATCAGTCTTAGCGTAAGAGAAATTAACTGAATTGAATTGAACAGAATTGAATTTTCATTAATTCGGGGCAAAATGAAAGGTTCTGATAAGAGGAAGGATACACTTGCTCAAATACCAAAACGATTCATTTTCAACTAATTTTTTTTAAAACAAAAAGAAAACAAAATTAGAAGGGGCTAAAGCCAATATTACACAAGAATTCATAGAAATGATAAAATCAGGGCTACTCCTTGATAGATTAACTATTACAAACCGTAAAATGCCAGAGGCATCATTCGAAAGGTTTAAGGGATTAACATAGGGATGAGTACTAACGCATATTGTTCTTATCATCTTCAAAAGCTCCAAGGGCTATTTGGTTCAAGATAAAAAATGGAAAAGGAATAGAAATAAATAGAGGAGGGGGGAGAACGGTAACAACAATAGTTACCTTTATTAGGTGTTTGGTTCGAGCCATGTAATGGAAAAGTAACGGTTACCATTAACCCTAAGTAATGGATTTTGTTACTTGAGGGGGAGGGTAAAGTAACAAATTGGGGGAGTCTATTACCACCAAGTAATGGTAATGAATTGATGAGCAGCTGAACCAAACAAGAGGAAAGGAAATCGGTAAATGATTCCGTTTCTTAGAGCCAAAAAATAGTGAACCAAACATGCTCTCAGTAGCACATTTGGGGGTAACAAAGTGAATCGCTCTGCTGTGTTTCATTTGTGTTCCAAACTTAGCAAGCCTATGGGCTACTTTATTAGCATATTTAGATCGGTGAGCATGAAGAAGGATGACGATCCAATCTTTTTTTTTAGAAGAGCACCAATATCCTTGATAATCACTGCGAGTCTGCGAGTTCGTGATTCAAATATTTTCTACATCCTGAAGCATGGTTTTGAGGGCCATAACATCATTTTCAACTTCAACATGAGTGATGCCTAATAGGCGTGTCGCGCACCTATCTAACCTCCTATCTATGTAGTAGGGTAAGTTAAGGTCAAATCCATATAGACAAACGATACCAAACACTAGATAGCTTTGACTCAATTTAACTAAACAAGTGATAAACAATGATGGTGAAAAGGATGCTAAACTAACACTAACACTAGACTGATGCAAGTAACAATAGCACACGAAGGTGAACTCCATTAATAAAGACATCTAAAATTAAGTATCCCTACTAGCATGAGTAAACAAGAATAGTTCTCATCCCAATAAATAATATTAATAGTCCAAAAGGAGTAATGCGCCCTAAAAACATCATCGACCTCTCTCGGGTACCTATGGCTACTCTAAACAAGCAATCATACCTATTCCCATGGAATCATGCAAGAAAGAGACATTAAGCATGGTATCACAAATAAATTCCTTGTAATCCTATCTACTTATTCCCATAGAGATATTCATATTCTTGATTGAATCAACAATTCCATCTATAATTAATTCCCACTAAAAACAAGACATAAGGAATCAATTCAATACCATCTATCCCTAGTATGATAATGAAATTACAAACTAAGCACAATTCAATCAAGCGAGAACAATCAATCAAATAAAATTGGGTTTTAGTCAGGCATCAATAATTGCTAGGGTTCAACTTAACCCTAGATTATAGAACTACTCACTCATGGTTGAAATAACAAAGCAGTTAAGGAATAAACAAATAGACATGATAATAAATAAAGAGAGGGAATTAGAAAAACTTAGTCTTTTACTTAGAAGAAGATGATCCAAGGTAGCCAAATTCAAGATCTAGAAGTTAAACAATATAGTTCTCTCTAAAAGCTCTCAAAAAATATGATAATAAAACCTAAGTGTCGTAACAAAAACCCAAGTGTTCTGCAGCGGCTAAGCCCAATAGACATTTGGTACAAATTTGCAAAACTTGTCTGATCAAATCAGGCAGGGTAAATTTGTCAACAAAAATCCAAATGCTTTTGCCGCGGCTAAGCTCAGCAGACACTTGGTACAAATTTGCCAAATTTGTCTGATCAAGTTAGACAAGGTGAATTTGTCAACAAAAGGTCAAGTGCTCTGCTGAGTCTAAGCCCAAAAGACATTTGGATCAAAGCTTGTCAAACTCATCAAGTGGGGGACAATAATCAAGTAGAATTAAAGCCTAACATAAAGTGCACGCCATTTCCTACTCATAGCAAAGCATATGAACCGGGGCGGGAGAGGTACTACCCCCACAAGAAGAGTTCAACAAACAAACAACATATTGTGTTTCAAAAACTCAAAATTACATACGAGCAACAAATTAGAAAGTACTTCATTTCATAGAAGAAGCAAAGTACAACCTAAAGGAGTCCGAGTTGTAGACCCTGAAAAGTAAAGTACAAACTTCTAAAATGGCGGCTATCTAGTAAGGATCAACAAAAATCTAGCCACCTAAGTACTTGAAGACGCTACAAAAAGAAATTGCAACATATAGTCAATACTAAAGGAAGCTAAGCTAGAGGAGGAAATGATTGAGCATGGGAAGATCAACAAAAAGGGAGTCAACTCTCAAAGCAACAAGATCCAGAGGAAGATTTAGAAGATTGACCAAACAAATGCCTCGAGTCCATACATGTTGGAACCAGGTGGAGGGGCGAGAGGTAGAGGCAACATTTTTGTTAGACTCATCCACGTGCCCTACCTAAACAACAAACGCATGCACTCGACGAACAAGGATAGTCTCCACCATCTAGGCAACCTCCTACGGTGACTTGAGCAACCCTCTTGGCCTCGACCATTGCCTCAAGAAAGGCAAATGAGTTCTCTCGCATCGAAGGCATTCTCATAACCCGCATCAAAATAGGCGTCCTCCTCAGGGGGGTGTCTCAGCCTCTCTACCGCCCTTCATAGCTGCATCAACAAGCTTCCAATCGAAGCCAGGAGATACGTGCCAAACACAATGCCTGATATTTGTGAACAGTCATCCCAAAAGGTGGCCTTCATCATCTCCATCTCCTCCAAAAACTCCGCCCGGGCAACACTCAAAGCCTTCACCGTCTTGCAATCATGTTCAAAAAATCATTGCTTCATTTGTTGCTCGACAACTTTAATGAGCCCATCAAACTCCTTCTGCTTATTCTCTAATTGTTGGCTAAGAGTATGAACTTGAGCAGTGCGAGCAGAGAGGTCATTGTCCCATATGGTCGTCTGCTCCTAAAGCTAAGCCTCAAAGGACTTCTTTGATTCTGACGAGGCACTATGCAACTCTTCACAAAGACCCTCAACTGTCAGCTTATCATCATTTGTCGTCTTCAACTGGGCCACCACCTCTCCGTGTTTTTCATCAGCAACCCAGAAATCATGAAGAGTAGACTCCCTCAGCGTTAGAAGTTTTCCTATACCCTCTCAGAGCAGTAACTTCTTCTTCCAAAAAGTGTGCCATGTTCTGATACTACTGAGAACGGAATCTCTACTCGTTCAACTCCAATTGGAGCCCCTTCACTTGAGCCCTGAGGGCCCACACCTCAGTGCGGAGACCCTTGCTCATGCTCGATTCTAAAAGAGATAGTAAGCCCAACTTAAAGTCCTAAAGTAAGCAAAGAAGAAAAACAAATGAGAACATGGATTTACAAGATCAGTCTGCTAATTGGCTCACATGGGGCGAACCCATCAAGCGAATCACAGATAAAAAGAAACAAAAAAATGAATTCCTACCTGAGAAGGGTCAGCCTCAGCTCCAGCCTGATAAATCTTTCTGGTCTTGACAATCAACTCAACCAAGGAAGCTAGCAGACTAGGCACGGTGAAAGAATGGTCCAAACTATGAGCATTTTTAACACCATGCCCAGGAGCCAAACGGGTGTCAGACCCTGTTGGGCCAAAACTTAACCGATCAGATGAAAGCTCTAAAAGTCAAAAGGAAACTATGTCGCTAACTTATTCACCGTCGTGAAGGAAGGCTCATATTTGGTTTTAGACTGAGTCTCTTCATAATGGTCGTGGCCAACAAAAGAGTCAAACGGGGAATCAGAATTCATAATACCGAAGGTCTACTGTTGCTGATTCTGCGGCTGCTACTGATCATGCTGTTGTTGGTTAGGCTGTTGAAATTGTGATTCCTCTCCTCCAATGGGAGGCTCCTCGGCAGATTGAGCACCCTATGGCACTAAACTCATGCTAGGTTCCTCCTCCATATATAGCCGTGGCATCAACTGTAGAGGCATCGATTTTGGATATCTTTGGAGAGCTCTTTAGATCAGAGGAACTTCTTCATTTAAAGGGTTTATCGTGTCCCTATCTTCCTCGTCTCAACAGGGGAAGGAACAATGGTGGAAACCCTATTTGCGCACTAGTAGAAAAATCCTCAAATGCTCCGGTTAAAAAGGCCACAAATGCTCCGTATTTGACTCGTAGCAGACGTCATACGAGCATTTGAGCATTTTACAAATGCTCCGTTTTTAACCGGAGCATTTATTTGACTAAATGCTCCGGTTGTTTAAAAAATCGGAGCATTTAACCTCTAAATGCTCCGGTTGTTAAGGGAAAACCGGACCATTTGGAGGTTAAATGCTCCGGTTTTCCCTTAATAACCGGAGCATTTGCTAATATTTTCTTTTTAAAAAAAACTGTACAGCTTGCTAAAGCTAGCAAGCTGTACAACGACAACACAACAAGAAGCAGCACATTACACATGCAACAAATGATATTATCATTAAATGATATTAACCAACAATAAGTACATAAAGTAATTATAACTCCTGTATACAAATTTTGCTAACACACACATTACACTCTAGACAATATCTGAACTGTAGACAACAACTTCCCCAAATCTGAAAACTTTAAACACCAACATCATAGACTCGTAACAATTAGAGGGAAACCAAACCACCACCATTTTGTCTAGAATGTGCAGCTGGCAAAGGTCAAGGTGTAAGCAGAAATCAGACAGAATGAAAAGGCCAGAGAGGAATGGATAGTGTCTTGAGGATTTTCTGCGGCTCAGGATCAAAGTACTGCTATACGGACTCTATCAACTCAGCTAATGCCAATCCTAGTAATAACTAATAAGGCACATAATTTCCATAATAATCTTGGATTTCAGAAGGAGATTATGTTCTACTTGCTTCAGAGCACAGACATCTGCAACCAAAGGCTTACGGATAAAGTCTTAAAAAGCATACTAGAGAGCAAGGAGAACAAAAAAGAGAAGAGACAAAAATCTGACCTGCCAGATTCGAACCAGCTACCTAAGGAGTACCTGTGTATCATTGACCAATTACAGTCCTCCGCTCTACCAACTGAGCGAAGGTCGGCTTATGTTCAATGGCTGCCTAAAAGTCATCTCTTTGACCAAGCATAGTCCTCCACTCTACCAACTGAGTTAAAGTTGGATCATATCACACATATCAAGACTTAAACCACAGCAATCAAGTGCCTGCCATCCCCATAAAAATTTAAATTTTAACCAGAACCTGTGAGGAAATGTAGATAAATTCAGTCTTCATAGATGAGACACAAAGCAAGATATGAAGTATGAACTATCACCCCTTTAATATATTGTTTTACTTTGTGATTTGATCTCTTCATGAGATCATCATAAAAGTAAGACAGCTGATAGTAAAATTCAATTTTATAGTTCTCACGTTTGTATTACCAAAATAATCCACCAAGTCAATTCTCGTAATGGACATCAAAGGAATTTACGGCTTACAACTATGGACTCTAAATTCTTATATGCATCCAACAAGGCGATCCTCAATTCCAATTCAAGCGCAACAAGGATTAATACCATATCTGAAAAAAGATCAATCGGCACTAAATTTGGAAGTAATTTATAACACGTGGTAACTATCATCATCAAGAATAACAAGTAATATTAGTTTATAATATCTATTGTGTAATTGAAGATCATCTAGATGGCCAAAACATTAAATACCAAGATGCAAGGTAAGTGAGAACCTGGATAGTACTTACCTTTAAAAAACCATAAAAATTTATAGTACACAAAAGCAAAGCGAATTACTAAGTTCGGATCACCACAAACACGACAATCAACAACCTAAAGCACACGCAACCAAAGAAAGCAAGAAAAGAAATCTAACAGAACATTATGGAAGCATTTTTTTTGCACATAATTCTCAAAGTCTAAACTCAAAGGTTAAACATATAACGAAAGAAAAAATAAAGACAATTGGCAAATTAAGAATTTACAACTTAGAAAAACACAAAAAGAAAAGCTAGATTTTTTACCTAAAATACGAGGGATTAACCTTCGATTAATCGAAGAACCACACTGGATTACAGAACAAAATTGAAGTTATCGACATGCAGATCAGTCCTAGCTGAGAAAGAGTCAGTCTCAGTTCGAGGATAACTGATGAAACCAGATTGATATAGCTCTTCAGCCACCTGAGAAAAAAGGGAGGGAGATTAAAAGAAAATGATTTTACTATGTGGACAGTAGACTTCAGCATCCAGCCTTCAAGACTCCAATCATGCACACACAATTTGCTTGGTCATCTTTTTACACGATCCCTCAGTAGTATAGTTGTTTGTATTGGACAGAGCAAGTTCTAGCAGACTAGCACGAGTTTAAACTTGCATAGCCACCACTCAGCACAAAACAACCATGAAGGTGCTCTTCTCTAGCACAGATCGAATATAATTATAAAATCAATGACCCAAGAAAATTTCAGGATGAAAAAAAAGATGGAGCAAACAATAATAGTCAACCCCTGAAAGTCTGCAACAAGAAGATACCATTTATTCCAGGCAAAAGTGGAGATCGACAAAAAGAATACAGCTCAAGTGACTCCAGAATTGGGGCTCAGTATAAACCAAAACACGAGCAAGTTGTCAAAAGAAAAAGAAAAAAATGACGATAAAATCATTCAGTTGGGTGCCCCTTTAAATTAATTCCATCCACTACTAAATGAGTCGCCAAAGCAAATGTTCATATCCCCATATACTTGATGTAGTTGGTCTGATAAATATAATGGAGATATTAGTTTATTATGACATAAGTCCGCATTACTAGCACAAAAACAAATGCAAATAAAGGCCACCACTATATTATGCCATTACTGTCACACAGACTAAAACAGAATTTGGAAAGATAGCCTCTCCGGACAGTTCCTACCTTTCACAGACTGTCCTCTACACAAATTTCCAGACTTTGACGTAAGATGATTGAAATTTCGAAATTGCAACTCTAATCTAGCAACTTAGCAGGATTGAAAGAATTACTGACAAAATATTTCACTTTGAAATACAACCGAATGAAGCTTTTATTAAGTCTTGGTCTTACCTTCATGGTTTGCTCTGAACTCATCCTAAAGTATCGTGACGCACGTTTTTCAAGCTCAATTGTACTTAGAGGGTAAGGAGGATACTTAAGTTTTTCCTGTTGTCTAACCATTGTGACCTGGTAAATGCATTTTGTGAATAATCAGCTCTTGAAACCATAGTGTAAAAAAACTTAAGTTTTGGAGCTTTTTTATCAAATTGGGTAAAAAAGCTCCAAAAGGGTTGAGATAGCACGAAACAATAAAAATCTACATCATGGGAACTACGCCCCTCTACTATAGTGTTATTATTATGCAGCCAAACGAATCAAGTCGAGCAAGGAATTAAACCAACAATCCCATATATCAAACTGGGCCCCTCTACCATAGTGTTAGTGTACTATCAAACCAATCATCTCGAACAAAGAATTTACCACTTGTGACCATGACAAAAAAATCAACAATGAAGGCCACTCAAAATGGAAAAGAACATGTGGAACGTTGTGATCGACTTGGGAGCATGTTAACGCAACACAAAGACCTAAAACTAGATGAACTGAATTAGATCGAATTTAACAAACTTTTTGCCAAAGGATTGTATCAAGAATAAAGTTATGCCTAGGTTGACAAACGTAAGTGCAATTAACAACCACAAACTCCATAAATATTTCTACAAGGTCTTCAACACTAAGGTCTAAGCTCAATCTAATTCCAGGACCTAATCGACAACTCCGTGATATAATTAAAGCACAAAAATCAGTTATCATAGCAAGTTTTGAGGAGAGAGAGATTTATATACATACAAATGGGGATATTTTTCGACTGTAGCAAGTCTAATCTGGAATCGAACAACAGACTTTCCACCCCTCAACTTGCCAAACCTCAAAACACACGGAACAAAAAAACAAGAAGATAACAAAATTGCAAAACTGTAAAAAAGAAAAAGAATCAAACAAAATCGAAAATCAGATTAAATTTTACAAAATTCAAGGAAAAAAAGGTCGAGAATTGGAATCAAACATGCTGATTGTTGAACGCAATGGCGAATTGAAGAGTGAAGTGAGCGAAGTGATGAACTTGAATCGCTCCTTCAAGCACAGTGATCAACTCATCGAACCGGCCCAAGCTACAACGTAAATCGCGGCCTAGGTTAAGAGAAAGCACAACTTTTGATTTAGGAATTGGCAACATACGAGGTTTTCCCAATAATCAAAATCTAGTGTTTTAGATGAAAAATTTGTCTCTCAATGCTTCCTCTTTCTTCGATTTGTCAGCAATTATATTAAACCCTAGAATTTATTCGAGTAATTTAGAAAAACCTAGAAATTGGAAGACAAGAAAACCTGAAGGAGTTAGGAGGTTGATTCAACCAATTGAACTGCGCAAAACATGAGCGAGGTCGTTGAAACCAATTGAGAGAGCAGGGAGGGAGGGACGGCCAAGGGAGGGACGGCAGAGGGAGGGAGGGACGGCGGAGGGTTTCAATTGAGAGAGGGTGCAGTTGAGAGGGAGGGTTGAGAGAAAACAATAAAGAGAGGGAAGGCCTGATGATTTGGTCGAAATTTTATTAGTAATGCGAGATTTCATGAATTGAGGAAGGGTCCAAATGCTCGGGTTGAGTAGTCAACCGGAGCAATTGACATCAAATGCTCCGATTGAATAATCAACCCGAGCATTTGTGAATTTTTTTTATTAAAATTTTCACAAATGCTCGGGTTGATTAGTCAACCAAAGCATTTGATAAGTAGCAAATGTAGTTTTTTCCACTATTGTTGACCTCTCGAACTCTAGCAACTTCGCCAGCACCTCTGGTTATTGGCCAAGGCCTTCTCTACAGCAACCTCAACGTCTCCCACATCTTTCAATGAGGCCCTCCCTTGATCAAGCTGACGCTACTGATCTTTGCTCAAGCTCCTCGCTCTCAAAGCGACCAGGGACAACACGGTTGATAGCCTCCGCCTAAGGTGAGGAAGTCCCCGCGTGCCAACAATTGAGGAAGAGGGAAGTGTGGGGAGAAGACCTCTAACGGATTCGTATGGCAAGGGAACAACACTAGATAGATCAGGTTGTCTCCCTTCATCAAAAGGATCCCCGGGGGTTACCCTGAGTCTGCTTGCCAAATTGCAAGGATTTGTGAAGCAGTTTAGATAGTCCACCTTCAAAAGAGGATAATCTTTGTCAGGAGCAGGAGGCAAAGAGTCTGTTGGGAGACATCCCCAACTCCAACCACACTAGTTGGTCGGAAATGTGCTCTAAACCCTCAACCGCGACTAATTATTCAAAAGTTAGATGACCCGTCGCCTCAAGAAGAACAAGATAGAGAGAAGCGAGAGCTTAAATAGAAGGGAAGAATAGCAACATACCTTTGGAGTAAATATGGCTCAGCCCAGCAACAACCTAGACTTTTTCTTGAACCATGTAATTAAAGTGGGGAATCCACACCTTCAGATTGGTTCTCTTCTTAGGGTCAGACGGCTTATCTGCCTTGAAATGTTTCCACGCAAAAAGCTCGTGGGGGGAGTTAGATCCCCTATCTCGTGAGCAACGGAGTGGGTCGATGCAGAGTCAAAGGAGCTTGAAATCAGTAAGGATGACATAGCAGTGGGCACCCTCACCCACACAAATATTTCCCTCCATGTATTCTTAAAGGGTACAAGGGGAAAAGAAGTGGTAATCTCGATGTCGCTCTCAAAAGAGTGCCACCCTTTTCCGGCAGAGGACCCGTGGGTTTGAATCTAAAGAGGAACCTAAACAATTGAAAAGATAGGGGATACCCCATAAATTTGCAAACCCGCATAAAACCAATTATCTTGCAAAGACTCGGAAAGTAACATGAACCGATCCGACGCCACAAAGGCACAAGGGCCTATTAGAGAAATGGGTGTAGAGAAAAACGGAGACCATATTCGAAGTGGGCTAAATAGACGGCTATCAGACCTGGAAGAGGAAAGGCAGGAGAGTCTGCCGAGGTAGTCAATTCACACCAATACCCCCTTTCTGGCGAGATGTTGTACAAATCCTTGAGCTGTAGATGGTTGTGGTTGTTGACCAAGTGACCTTGTGATCCGCCTTCAAAAGTTGTTTTTATCAGATCTAGGTTGGGCTCACTGTCAGCCCGAACCTTCCAATCGTACGTGGGTCATGCATGTCAGCAATTTGAGGAACCAATTGTGATCGAGATAGAGCCACAAACCTCTCCTTCAAAGAAAATTTATTCCAACTAGGGGGTCTGACCGACAAAGTCGTGGCAGGGAGAGGCTGCTCGACCAGAGTCGTGTTCTGTTCAGCAGATTGGCTAATCTGCTCAGTGTTGTCAACGAACCTAATGTTCGCCGGAGTCCATATTTGATGAAGATGTTGAAGAAATGCACTTGTGCCTACATGTCCTAAAAAAAGAAGCCATTAGAGGTAGAGTTCGAGGTAGAAGGAGAGAAGAAAGGTGTGTATCAGAAATTCGGGTGTGGCTGTTTACCTTGAAGAAGAGAACTGTGTAGATCCGCAAACGTAAGAGAAGAATCGACAATTAGGGTTCACGAAGGAGTGGGAGAAGAATTAGTGAAGAAGAATTCAAGAGAAGAGAAGACAAGAAACAAAAAAGGGTAAAAGTCCTTGAAAGTGTCAAGTGACCTATTTAGACAAAGGAGGTGGTGGCATAATCCGTCCGAAGAAGTTAATTTAAACGGATTTTTCACCAGGTAACCCTGAGATTTTACGAAATTCATAAGGTACCCCTGCGGTTTCAAAAATTCATCGGATACCCCTTAAGTTTGCATATAATGTACAAGAGACCCTCAATAACTTACTGGTGCTGATAATGTTAACTTAAGTGAACTGAAATCACTTAAAACTCAACCTAATTCCCATATTAACCCGCAATATACCAAACATGTCCTTTTATAGTGATATAAATGGCCTTTTTTCAGCAGATAAAATAGTTTTAATAGTGGCCTAAATACCTTTTAGGCAATTTTGTCTACTTTTAAAAGACTTTTTTGGGCATAATGTGAAATATTAGGGGAACTAGGATATAGGACTTTTTTGGGCATAATTTAAAATTCAAAAGCAACACCGTTCAATGCAACGACCCAATAGTGGCGCATGATAGAGGAATTGAGGGCCACGTTCGAGAAACTGCTCCATTTCCCTAAACACAACTATCATTATAGTTGTGAT
This sequence comes from Beta corolliflora, assembly GCA_947648045.1. Classification (NCBI taxonomy): domain Eukaryota; kingdom Viridiplantae; phylum Streptophyta; class Magnoliopsida; order Caryophyllales; family Amaranthaceae; genus Beta; species Beta corolliflora. Next base: position 152,662 of record CANSZD010003912.1, on the reverse strand, counting down.
TTAATCACGGCAATAACTGCTACCCTAAGAAGAGTTGCCATGAACCATCTGGTATCAAGCAATCTAAAACTGACCATGATCCATTTGCCTTGGGCTCGCCAGCCAATGGCCAACTTCGAAATGTTCCAAAACCAGAGCAAAATCTCGTTATCCAACAAATAGGATAACGAGTCTGTGAGGCAAATTGTTGGGGTGTAAATATAGGCGCAAGCCCATTGTGACTTAGTTTCATGGTCATTGCAAAGCAGCTAGGCCAAGGGGAGTGGAAGTAAGGCTTCTAAAGGGTCGGCCCAAGGCCTCCTATACTTATTTCCCACACTATATATATATATATATATATATATATATATATATATATATATATATATATATATATATATATATATATATATATATATATATATATATATATATATATATATATATATATATATATATATATACTCCACTTGGCACCAAAATAGAAGTAACTTCATCTAACAAAACAAAGACATACATTTGACAATTCTCTCCAATATCTTGCTTTCTAGTGCTCAACCATCTTACTTAAACATCAGAAAGGGTTCGCCTGAAAACCCCTCAGGTTAGTCTTCTATTTTTGCAGGTGACAAACCATTTGGAGACTCGACCCAACATTCATCATACTCACATCCAATTATCAAAGGCCTACTTGCTTATTCCACTCACACTACTATTTTTAGCAGACACAGTCGCTAATAACTAGGAACAATCAAAGTGATAATAATTTGTATCCACCCGAGTTAATCCTATGATACTACACAAAATATAGTAGTTAAAGGGTAAGTAAAGAGTCGAGTCAATTAAGAGTTATGTTTGGAGTTAGGTTGTTGTTAAGTGGTAAAGGAAAATTATGGCAATTTGACAAAGAAGCAATTTTGGTGTATTGGTTGAGATTCTAATAATTAAAGACACTAGGTAGAGGGATCCCAACAATAAAAGAGGCAGGAATTACATTATAATTTGTTATTTGCACTTTTTTCTTATAAACTATTTAAATTTTGGAAATCTGTATGGTTCTATATTTTTCAATTGTCTGAAATCGTTGAAATCATAGACCCATAAATTTTTTTTGCAGGTACTTTATGACTCGAGCCGAAAAATCGAGAGTTCATCCGGATGGGGTCATTGGGTACCTATCTTATATACCCGCAAATGCAGGTATCCAAATATTTGGATATCCGGTTATAAACACCCTTACTTGTAAGAGGAATTCTCAAGTTTCCTCCTAATTGCAAGGGACTTCAACTTATTTAAAAAAAAAAAAGAAGTTATTGTAGACTTGTAAATTTTACAACAAGCGTTTTATCCACTACCAGCTACTAGTGCACACACCCACCAAACTTAAGTCTCAAACTCTCAATACACACTCCGTGTTGAGACCCTCTAAAAGAGAGATTTACCTTCAAAAATTATACTACTATATTATACTCCTCAATCAGTGGCAGACCTACATGTGGTCTCAGTTGGTCACGTGACCAACCAATAATTCTGAAAAAAAAAAAATTCAAAACACGCGTTCCTTTCTCTTTCTCGCTGAACTAACCCTGACTTTTTCTCGTTCTCGAATCTCGCCACATCCCACGACCCACCACGCGTTCCTTCGTCGTCGCCAGTCGCCGCTCATTCTTCAATCTCTGTGCTCGCTGGAGCCTTGGCCCTCGGTGACTCGGTTGACCTTCGTTCTTCAATCTCTTTGTACTCGTCGTCCTTCAATCCTTCGTTTAGCCATTCTTTGTGCTTCTTGACCTTTTTCAGTTGTTGAGGATAACGTAGTTATCTTAGTTGATAGATATTATTGTGATAATAGAAGTCTAGTACTAGAAGATGTGATTAAAGTTAATAAGATAGATTTAGAAGATATAGTTTATTTATTGTACAATTAGGAGTCTAGTTGGATATATTTTAGGAGTTAGTGTTTAGTAAGCAGGTTTTCTAACCTTGTGCTATAAATACGTGATTGATTAATGAGAAAATGTGCGGCCAATATTGAGATTGGTATTGGTTACCAAAGAGAAACTTAACATGGTATCAAGAGTCTAGGGAGATTCTAGGGACCAAAATCTTTAGAAGAGTTTGTGAGATTGAAGAAGAAAAAACGAACCTCGATGAGAATTGTGAGAGGGGATATTGAACCACACACCTCTACAAAAGATTGTAAGGGAGGAGAAGAATAGAAAACAGAAAAATCTTGCGAGTAATACTTAGGATGATCACCACAATTTCTTTATATAATTTTCCCGTATGAATTGTTTTTTGGGAAGAAAGTAATACTTAGGATGATCACCAGATTTATGAAGAAGACATTGATGATAGTGACATGCCGATGACGTGGCGTGATCCATAGTACATGCCACCGGAGGAGTCTCCTAGAATAAGCTAAAATTGGAACACATATTTAAACTTGATTTTGTTTTGACAAAACAAACTGTGAGCGTGAATGCTCAAGAGAAAGTGAGGGATCCCAAAAAAATGGTGTTTCCCGTGAATTGATATCTTTGTGAATTGTGATAAGAGGTTCGAAAAAAATGGCGTCCCTCATATATTTAATGGGTTTGAAAAGAATAGCGTTCCCATTTTGTTAAAATATTTGGTGAGTTCGAAATGACATGCGTTCTCATAAGAAAAGAAGAAGAAAAAACATTGCCGGGTTCAAAAAGAATGCTTTTATTGAAATAATTGGCGAGTTTGAAAACAATTGAAAAAAAAGTTTTACAAGAGTTTGTGAGGTGAGAGGAAAACATAAACATGACGGGTTCGAAAAGAAGGGCGTTCTCGTTTTGTTGACATATTTGGTGAGTTCGAAAAGAATGTAGTTCTCATCTAAAAGAAGGGTTCGGGAAGAAGGCGTTCCCATTTTGTTGAAATATTTGGTGAGTTAGAAAAGAATGGTATTTTCATCAAGAAGAAAAAAAGAAAAAATTACATGTTCGAAAAGAATGGTGTCCCTGTTTGACTGGTGATTGATGGATTCGAAAAGATTAACGTTTTCATCATCAAGCAAAAAATAGAAAAATTATTGAAGCCGACATCATCGGCTTTGTGCATCTCGACTCCAACAAGGAAGACGAAGAAGTTACAGTTCATCAGAATCTGGTGCTAAAGTAGAAGATTTTTTTTTACTTTTACAATCTTATTGTTCGTGAAACTGACGTTACAATTGCGGGAGGGTGTTGAGGATAACGTAGTTAACTTAGTTGATAGAATATCATTATGATATTATTGTGATAATAGAAGTCTAGTACTAGAAGATGTGATTAAAGTTAATCAGATAGAATTAGGAGATATAATTTATTTATTGTACAACTAGAAATCTAGTTGGATATATTTTAGGAGTTAGTGTTTGACAAGGTTTGCTAACCTTGTACTATTAAGTGTGATTGATTAATAAGAAAAAAAAGGAGGGACCAATATTGAGTGCTCGTTTGGCTGACAGGAATTTATGTAGGCAATGAAAATTCCCATGATTTTCTCATTTGAGAAGTCCCGTGTATACTAACTAGCACTGAGATTGGTATGGGTTACCAAAGAGAAACTTAACGTCAGTTCTTCGACGCCAGTCATCACCGCTCATTCTTCATCTTCATTTGTTCTTCGCAGGCACTCGGCAGGCCGGCAGCGGCGCAGGAGTAGCGCACGCGGCGCGTTTACTCACTAGTCACTATTCTTCTTGACCTTCTTCAGTTCTTCATTTGTTGCTGAGAATTGATTTTTTTCATTTGTTTCTCAAGGATGAATGACGGAAATCTTCCACCCACTTCCACCATGGTACGTTCGAGAATCTCGCTTTTCAAATTTCAATTTAAAATTGTTATTATATGTCTGTAAAATCGTATAATTTCGTGAATATTTTCTGTATTTATAGGACCCAGAATATAAGATTTTAAGTCGGGAATTGAAACCCATTGTTTGGGTTCTTTGTGCTTACAACGACGGTGTTCAACTTTGTTATTGTACGGGTTTTTGCGTGGGTAATGGCTTTATTATGACATGTGCACACTCCATGTATACAACAAAATATCCAAATTTACTGTTTAAGGCTCGAAGATTAGATGAAGAGGATTTTATTCATCATGCTAAAGTGGTGTCACAGAGTGCAAATTGGGATATTAGCTTGTTACGACTTGATGGGGAAGTGGAGGACTGTAAACCCGGAAGATTAGGTTGTGGATCAGTAGATGTAGGCGAATCTCTAATTACGATAGGACATTCGTATCGTCTTGCAGGATCATTTGCAGTTGGGAATTGTTCGTATCAGTGCATTGCCGATGTTAGAGCATCATTATTGGTGAATGAAAAAAAAGATCATCCCACTCTCTTTCTAACTTTCTCTCTCTAAAAAATTACATCCCACAATATTTTCCCACTTTCTTCTTAACAATGAACCAAAAAAAAAGATCATCCCAACTACTTTTGCCTATCCAACTACCTTTTTTTACCCTACCCAACTATTTTTTCTCTCTCATCACCCCACCACCATTATACAATATTTTTATTATTTACTTTTTAATAATTTAAAATATTCATTACTAATTGATAAAAATTAATTAAATAAATACATGATTAGTTTTTTTAGCATTAAATAAATTAAATGCACAAAAAAAAAAATTTTTTTTAGAGGGTACAAGTGAAAGATATTTCATATAAAATAAGAAAAATAACAGAAAATTAGTAAATAGCTAGAAAAAAAAAATGTCCAAAATATTACAAAATGGGTCTCTATTTGTAGATCTCGGAAAAATAGAGTCATTGGTAATTTTTTTTATTTTTTTTGGCTTTGTATTTTTAAAGATATTGCATTTTTAATATTTGTAAATTGTATTATTTCTCTCTCCTTGAGAATTTGACAAGTGTCAAATTCTGACGCGCGCGTCAGAATTCTGGCAAATTTTTTTTTTTTTGCTTTTTTTCAAGCCAAAACGCTGCGTTTTGGCTAATCTCCACCAAAACGCCGTTTGACTCGAAAGAAAAGCAAAAAAATTTAAAAAACTTCCGGATCGTGCAATGGGTCCCACTCCCACGCCTGATCCTCAACTCACTCGTCCCATGCCAAATTTTTTCCCCAATCAACACACAATCTTATTTTTTTTCACCATTAAGGATGACATTTTAAGATTATGTACATAATCTTATTTTTTTTTTCACCACTAAGGATGCCCTTAGTATCCCGATTGGCAATGATTCTTGTTTCAATTATGAGGCTAAGGCCTTAAGCTCGACACCTCCATATCGCGTACTTGGGCATGTGCTAAATAGAGCTGTTTTCGCAAATATGAGTGATCATACTTATATGGACGGAATCACCCCTTATCGGCATATGCACCCCTTAGTTCCAATTATTCAATGCAAAGAGTTATGTGGTGGACCAGGTGGTTCGGGTTCTCCAGTATTCAACACTCAAGGAGAAATAGTAGGGATGTATGTTTATGATTCATTTGGGTACTACATTGCTATTCATGTGTCGTTGCTGAAACAAGTTCTCGGAAATGCATTACATAACCTTGATCTTAAAAGGAAAGCAGAAATGAGTATTCAGGTTCGTTTATCATTCGTATGTGATTCAAGTATATTTTGATGTCTGTTTTATATCTAATGAACTTGCATTTGGCAAAAAAAAAAACATTTTTCATTTACAGGATACAAGTACTTCAAAAGTTCAAAGGAAAGGTTAAAGAAATTATTTTCATTTACAGCCATGGGTTTTGTTGGTTAATGTTCAAGTGAGGTTTGAATTTTTATCCCGGGAGGGTTCCTGAATTTTACCAAGTTGATACTAAGAGCTGCTCTCCTTGTATCATTCTCCAGAAACTAACAGATGTTCAATCATAGCTTGTGAATATACAGAATAGAAGTCGTGCCTAGGTGCTGATTCTTGCTCAACAGAAAGAAGTTATCCATTGGTTGTTACTATGATTTACTTTAGTTTATTATTAATTTTTCATCTTTGAAATGGCTGGTAAATTGATAAACCTGGGTAAACACTAACATGATGAAACCACATTTTACCATTAAATTCATAATGTGTCCAAAATTAACTCCCACAGGTCACAGATTATGAAGTGTGGGCCGAGGAGTTAATCTTGCCCTGTGATAAATTTGACATGTTTGAGTTATCTTCTCAAAGTTTTTGTTGCTGATTCTAGAGTCAGTATCAAATTGTCTAAACATGTACAGTAGTGTACACCTTTGGCAAGCATGAATTTATTAACAAATTGGTGTACATATTCATTTCATTTATTTTCTAGTCGATTAACAAACTCTTTCCCTGAAGTTTCTCATACCTTATATCAATAATAGCTTTATTTGCAGTTTTTCTCTTTCAATGTTGTACAAAAACTATTTGCACCTAAGAAACATGCTCTTGTACTATTATTGGTGCAGTAAATAAATGTACTAGTTCCCATCTATAATATTTAGTTATATTTTTCTTACTCCCTTAGTGTAAAAGTAGAACTTGGTGACTTGTACGATTCTACCTAGATTTATAAAGAACGACCTTAATGTGCTTAATTTGTTGGTTACTATTATAGCTTTTAATTAAGGAAAAATGGATCAGAATACCCCCCAACTTTGTACCCCTAACTATGGGTTATTCCTGTATAATCCCAACTATTGGGTAGGTCCGCCACAAATGCGCTGTGACCTGAAGGAAACCTATTTAACCGGTAAATAGGCTACGTGTCATGCTTTCATTGGCTTATTATCAATTATCATTTTATTTTTGCATTTTTTTTAATCCCACCCTTCCCGGCCGGTTGCAAACTCCTAACCAAGAACTACCCCACCTCCCTCACCCCCACTACCACCCACCGCCACCCCCTAACCACCCCTCCACCACCTATTTCCCCACTAAGACCATCCCTTTACCACCCCTAACAACCCCGCCCTCCACCACCGGTTTCCCCATTTCAAACCTAGAACCACCCATTGCCATCCCTAACCACCCCTCCACCACCAATTACCACCCTCCACCAACAACACCACCAAGGGACCAAAACCACCCCCATTTCGAATCGAGAACCACCGTCCACCACCAACCACCCCCATTTTGAACCCGTAACCACAAACACCCTTATTCGAACCTAGAGGCATTTGAACCTCCCTTATTCGAACCACCTTGATTCGAACCCAAAACCTCCAACACCACCGCCATTCGAACAAATCTGGAGGTTTTTTTTTAAAAAAAAAACGAGTTGAGGGTGGATGGAAATCGTAGTTGATGGGTCAAGGTTTCGAAGGTTGGTGTTGGGCTCTTCGCTCTATGCCCAATGAGTCCAGAATCACCGAGTTGAGGATTGGAGTTGGAGTTGATGGAGCTGTTTGTTTTCGGCAAGAGGAAGGGGAAGGGTAGGTGAGAGGGGTTGCGGGAATGGGGGAGGAAGAGGAAGGGGAGAGGGTGGCTGAAATGGTGGTGGGTGGGAGTAGAAATTGAAAATAAAAATAAAAGTGAAATAAAAAAATAAAAAAATTACCTTGCTAACAGGTTATAAGTCATCTGGCTGCATTTGTAGCGGATCTACCCAATAGTTGGGATTATACAGGAATAAAGCGGACGGGCCAAAGTTGACTCCGTAGAAACAAACGGATCTTCAATAAAACAAACCTCTCATCTAGTGTACTCCTAAAAATGTCACCTGGGCGGCTACCGAATGGTTCAACACCCAGGACCACCCGAACGAAACCCCCACAAAATACCCCCATTTCAAATGGGTCCCTGCTAAATTTTCTAAAAGTCAACATTGATGGGTTGTTTATTCACTCTACCCAAATACGCAACTGCTGATATCCGGAATCGGATTAAAGGTTTTTTTTTTACTCTTAAGTCTATCTCCTATGACCCCCAAGAAGCTGAGCCTAAAGCAATCTTGCAAGCCCTTACATGGATAACAAATAGGGGTTGGACATGATGTATTGCTGCAACAGACAGTGCCATGTTCGTGAGGGAAATAAAAAAACAAGACTAAGGTAAAACAAAAACGGATGATAGTAGTTGATAAATGCAGGGAGTTGCTCGGACAAAACACTGACACTGAAATCCATCATGAGCACCGAGAAGCGAACATAGTTGCACATGCACTAGCAAAGATGGCAAGAAAAGAAGACTCTAGGATTAATCATTGTTTATTTTTTGCAAACTCCCCTAGTCTGTAAGAATTTATTAGTACTGTACAAGCTCCAAACACTTTTGTTCTGGAGGAAGAGGTAGATATATGGATGGTTTTGAATTCAGATAACATCGGGGGATTTTCAGTCACCACTGTTCTGGGGATTGGTGCTCTAGGAAAGACTACACTTTGCCCAGCTTGTACATAATGATAATAATGCAAGTGTGCTACAACATTTTGATTTAAAATGTTCGGCATGCTTCTCAGAATCTTTAGCATAAAGGTAAAGGGAGGGGTATGACGAGGAAGTAGTTGATGGGGATGTGAAAGAGGATGGCTATCACGGCACAAAAGGTTAGTGGGAGTGTTATGGATTGAGATCCTAGGTAGATTTGTATCGGGTGGAGAACTGATTGAGTGATAAGGATAGGGAGGGAGAAAAGGATGTAGGAGTGAGCCTCATTATCAATGTTTTCATCTTGGTGGAAGAAGAGCGACTTTCTTCATGTTAAGCCAAAGGATTGAAATAGGTATTTGCTAAAAGGAGGAGGATTGTTTTTTGCATGACCAAGCCTAGGAGTTTGTATCTTTTATAGCTCCAAAGGCTTGGCCACAAATGGGCTCATTCCCCATGGCTAGGCCGAAGAGAATCGAGTAGCCGATTGTGTTGTCAAAGCCAATGGCTAGAGATCCACCGGCTAAGGCTAGATCACCTATTCGACCAAAAAGAGCATGGAGATCAATCAGATCATCGAGCGAGAGTAAACAAGAAGACCGGCTAATTTGGTGATTGATTTTGCTTCATTTATAGCAAGTATGAGGTGGGTTTTTTGTGGGATTTCTTGATCTTCAAGTTGCATCAAGTTGCAAACAAATATTAATGGGCCACTATACTGGGTCCACCAAGTTCCAAGTTATTTTCAGATAAAATAGTCTACAGAATTCCGCTCAACACACGATTATAGAGGGCCCTCTATCGCATATCGAGCGTGGGGCTAATGTTTGGGCCCATAATATGACGAGTCTAATAACATGTGACAAGGCAAAAATACCCTCATCGGGAATAAAGCTTCACATAATTAGCCCATAGCCTTACTAGGCCCACAATCACTGAAGGGACGAAAATACCACTGTTGGCAGTACAAATTACAGTTCCCATCTGGAACATCTCCCTATAAATAGGTAACGCATCCCCATAACTCAGGTATCTAATCTCTACTACTTGAGAACTTCCCTCGATCTTTCTCCCTCCATGGAGTTATTTACTGACTCAAGCGTCGGAGAGGCGCTCCCGAGGCACCCCTCGAGGGTAGGTTTCCTTATTTTGCAGGATTCGAGTTGATCGACACAAGATTTGCTCGGACTAGATGGGGGCACAACTCAAGACGACTCCCCTAAATATCATATCCTACCTGAAACAAAACTCAACAAGAAATTTTTCTGAAAAAGAGATCTTGTCTTATGACTTTCCATAATGAATATTGGAAGCAAAAGAGCAAAACAAATTACTTGACTCTAGGAGATACTAACTCAAGTTCTTAGCATGTGCATGCTTCGATTAGGCGTAATAGGAACCAGATTAATGAGTTTGTTTTGGATAATGGCCAAACTATGTCACAGCCTTACAAAATCACTCGAGTTATTATCATGCGCATGCTTCGATTAGACGTAATAGGAACCAAATTAAAGAGTTTGTTTTGGATAATGGCCAAACTATTTCACAGCGTTACAAAATCACCCACGAGATAACAAAGGAATTTAATAAACGTTTTATTCCAACCTTTATTGTTCTTCCAGTCAAGATAGTGATTTTCATCTTCTACCACCTATTATTTCTAATGAAGACGACCGACAACTAATTTCTCCTATTTCTAAAGATGAGATTAAAGAAGCTATTTTTAGTCTTGTCCCGGATAAATCGCCGGCACTTGATAGCTTTCCCCCATTTTTCTTTCAAAAGTATTGGGTCCTAGTTGGTAATAAGATATTCGAGCTGTAGCATTCTTCCATTCAAGAATAATGCTAAAAAAAATCATACTTTTTTGGCTTTAATTCCTAAAATTGATAATTCGAGTTGTGCTAACCATTTTAGACCTATCAGCCTGTGCTCAACTATTTATAAAATCATTTCAAAGATTATTACTAATCGCCTAAAGTTGTAATGGGAAAAATAATACTCCTTTTCAAGGCGCCTTTATTCCTGACAGATTAAACCAGGATAATATTCTAATAGCACATGAAGTATTTCACTCATTTAGCAACAAGATAGGAAATTCTGGGTGGATTGCGATTAAACTTGATATGGAGAAAGCGTATGACAGATTAGAGTGGGATTATATTTATGTAGCACTAGAAAAACTGGGTTTATATGCCAAATGGATTGACTAGATCAGGAGTTGTATCTCTACTACCTCTTTTTCAGTCCTTGTTAATGGTGTTCCTGGAGATAAATTTACTCCTTCTCAGGGGATACGCGAGGGTGATCCTCTTTCCCCTTATTTGTTTATTCTGTGTGCTGAACTTCTTGCTAGGGAATTTTCTAATGTTAACTCTAGTCTTGGAAAGTTAATGGGTGTTCATATTGGTAGAACTGGTGTCAAAGTACCTTTTCTTAAATTCTTACATTTGCAGATGACACGATGATTTTTACCAAAGCTACTGACCAGAATTGTATAGAAATCAAGGAAATTCTGAATAAATATTGTTCTTTGTCTGGACAACTAGTCAGGTTTCCATAAATTAGCTAGCCTTCCAATGCTCACCTAATGTTTCAGACAATGAAAAGGCTAATTTTGCTTCTATTCTTGAAATGCAAGAGACTAAGAATCTAGGTGACTATTTGGGCTATCCAGTGATTGACTCTAGAGGTACAAAGGAAACTCTTAGAAGTGTACGCCTTGAAACTACTAATCAATTCTCGAAATGGAAAGCTAATACGCTTTCTCAAGCAGGTAGATCCATACTAATTCAAGCTAACCTAGCTTCTAAAGCTAGCTTTCATATTTAAAGCTTTTTTCTCCCCAAAAGTATTCTACGTAGTCTAGATACCAACTATAGGAATTTGTTTTGGAATAAAGACCCTTCCTCCAAAGCTTCAGATCTTATTGGTTGGGATAAAGTGTGCAAACCAAAATCCTATGGGGGGCTAGGGTTTCATAAAGCGGAACTCAATAATAATGCTTTCCAGACGAAGCTTCTATGAACATAATTAGTAATAATAGTAACTTATGGTTCAGTTAGTTAATAAAAAATATATAAAGAATAGTAATCTATTTGATTATAAAGTTCCCTAAGGTGCTTACTGGTAATGGAGGGATCTCATACGTCTAAGAGGCCTTTTTAAATAGGATATTAGATGGTTAATTGGAAACGGTGTATTAATTAACTTTTGGTCTGACAATTGGGTTTTCCAACATCCGTTAAAGCAAATAATTCAGCCTACCTCTCTCACAGAAAATCTAAAAGTCAGCGAATATATCACTCCTTCAAGAGATTGGGATACTGCTAAGCTCCTTTCTCTCGGTCCCCCCCCCCAATATTTTTTTTTTGGCAATTCAAAGTTGTTATTGACGACAACCAAAAAAAAGAGAGTAATTAGTACAACCTAGAACTAAATAAACACCAACCCAAAACTGGAGCAACAAAAACTCCAAACACCTACAATAAGAGGAACCTACCCTTACTGAACTAGAACAAGCCTCTCAGCGTCATTACAATAAACAGCAACATTAAACACAATAATCTTAACAAGAGCTTGGGGAGTAGTAGAAACATTTTCAAAGATTTTTCTATTTCTACTTATCCAAATAGCATATACAGCCTCTGAAAACATCATAGTGTAGATCTTAGCTTTCAAGCTTCTCCCATGAGCTTTGTTCTGAGCCAGCCTACACTCTTTAAGGAAAGGCAAAGGGCTTCTGTTAATCCCCAGCAGCAGCAATAAATGTTTCCAAACAGCAGCAGAAACATCACACTCCAAGAATAAGTGATGAACTGATTCATCTAAATTGTTACAAAAGCAGCATTTTAAGTCACAATTGACATTCCATTTACTAATTCTGTCAACTGTTGCTAATCTGTTCTGAATAGCAAGCCAAAGGACAAACTTGCTCTTTGGGCTAGCCTTGCTATTGCAAATTAATCTTCTCCACTCCACCTTCTCGCACGAGGATCTTGAATCATCTCGATACACTTTCCCGATACTTGAACTTATTATTCTTCGATACAAAGATCCCAGGATCCAACAACAACTAACAAATCTCCCGGTTTTTAAAATTTTCTTCACAATCCAGGACATATTGTTGCTAAAAGTCACAGTCACTTAATCCACTGCACCCACAACTTGTCAGCTTTGAAAGCTATAGCCCAGAGTAATTTGAATAAAGCTGCCTTGTTCCAAGCCTCCATGTTAATTATACCCCAACCACCAGCTATTTTAGCATTATAGAACTGATTCCAAGCAATGGGGGCTTTTTTAGAATCCAAAATTTTCCCAGTCCACAAAAACTTCCTACAAACACTTTCCACTGCTTTAATGATCGTTTTAGACAAAGGAAAGATATGGGCCCAGTAGTTTTGCATACTACTTAAAACACTTCTAACCAATTGGAGTCCGCTCGCATAACTCAAAGTTTTAGTCATCCTGCTTTGAGCTTTTTCAGTGATTTTCTCCACCATAATTTTACATTGACTGAAGTTCAGTTTCTTGGCAGATAAAGGCACACCAAGGTATTTGAAGGGCAAGTCACCAATAGGAAGGTGGACTGCAGTAGCTATATCCTTAGCCACCTCATCATTAACTCCAGCTATGTATATGTGACTTTTTTGAATGCTAGCAACAAGACCTGAAGCCTGAGAGAATTTATTAAAAGCAGTCATGATTTTTTCCACATAACTATGATCAGCTCTTGCAAAGAGCAGTAAATCATCTGCAAACATGAGATGATTCAAGTGAATTCTTTCACACTTTGGATGGAAATTGAAGTTAGGATCATTCTTCAACTCACCTAAGCATCTGCTAAGGTACTCCATACTAAGGGCAAAGAGAAAAGGTGACAAAGGATCACCTTGTCTCAAGCCTTTTTTAGCTTGAAAAGGCCTAGAAGGGATGTCATTCACCAAGATAGAGTAAGAAACACTTCTAACACAGGTCATGATCCAATTAACAAACAAACTAGGAAATCCAAGCTCCAAAAGCATTTTTTCCAAAAATGGCCATTCAACTGAATCATAAGCCTTCTTGATGTCCACCTTAATGACACATCTAGGAGAGACATTCTTTCTAGTATAAGCCCTTATTAACTCGGTAGCTAACAAAATGTTGTCAGCTATAAACCTGTCAGGAATGAATCCAGCCTGAGAAGGATTAACAACCTCTTGCATAAGAGGTTGCATTATGTGAGTTATGATCTTGGAAATTATCTTGTAAACAATTGTGCAGCAGGCTATAGGCCTAAACTCTTTAGCTAATAAGAAAGCTTGAGAGACTTTAGGAACCAATGTGATGACAGTAGTGTTTATAGGTTTATGTAAGAATGCATTCTGAAAGAATTCTAACACTCCTTTATAAACATCCTGCTTAATGATTGCCCAACTCTTTTTAAAAAATACTGCATTAAACCCATCTACACCAGGAGCCTTAGAATCATCTATTGATGCCAGGGCATTATCAATTTCAGTATAAGAAACAGGCTTCACAAGATCAGCTCTAGACAATAAGCTAAGAGTAGTACCAGATCTCACTATTGGAAGATCAATAGCAGTAAGGGATTGAGCACAAGAGCCCAGCGATTCTTTGATAGAAATGAATTAATTCCTCCTGAATGTCTTTGACATCTGTGAGTTCCCTCCCTTGATCAGTGTGAAGAATGGCATTCCTTACTTTGACAGCTGTAAAGAAAAAACTTGTGTTTGCATCCCTTTTGGCTAACCAATTAATACTGGCTTTTTGACTAAGAATACTATCTTCCACTCTAGACCAATATCTAAGCGTCTCATATAACTCCTTTTCAGCCCTCTGAAGCTGCTGATCACTATCCAGACAGGGAGATTGTTGAATGTTATGAAGCTGAGATCTGCATTCTTCAACTCTAATGTGAGCCTGAGAGTATTTCCCCCTATGCATAGATTTCATAGCTTTTTTAACAACATTTAACTTACACCATAAAGCTTTTTGTCTCTGGTACATCTCCACTGAATCCCAAGCTTCTTTCACAACCTCTAAGAAATGCTCATCTTCAGCAAGGATGTTGTGAAATTTAAAAGGCCTCCCCCCCCCACCTTGTTGTGCTTCTTGAAATTTAACCACTAGAGATGTGTGATCAGAGACACCTTCAGTAATATACTGCACCAAAATGCCAGGAAACATATCAAGCAACTCAACATTGATCAAAGCCCTGTCAATTCTACTACATACTCTAACTGCATTTGTACTCTTATTATTCCAAAAGTAGTAAGCACCATTGCAAGGGGCTTCCAACATCTGAGACTCAATCATAAAATTTGCAAAATCCTGGGTTTCACTTTCATTAACCTCAACCCCATTAATTCTATCATGTGCATACCATATGGCATTAAAATCACCAATAATGAGCATAGGAGAACTAATAGTAGTACATAATTATTGTAGCTCTCTCCACATTACTTTCCTATCTGCCACAGTGTGCAAACCATAAACTGCAACTACATAGTATTGAAAATTAATCATTTGAATTTTCATAACTATGCATTGCTCAGTCTTCAGCACCACATCTGCTTGAATCTCACCTGGTTTCCAACCAAATCAGATTCTACCCCGAGGGGAAAAATCATAGTTACTTTCCCACTGCCATAAGTGACCAAACTTGTCTTGAACTTTAATCATCTTATTAACCCTAACTCTCGTCTCAAATAAGGCACATAACTGAGCTTGATTTTTCTAAAGCACTAGCTTCACCTCTTTTATTTTCACTGGGTCATTGAGACCTCTAACATTCCAAGCAACAAAAGACATCAGGATAAATAGGGATTAGGTCCCCTAGCACCCCCAGATCTTCCTGAGTCAACATTGCCTCCATAACTCATTCTTGCTGATTGAAAGGCTACATGTTTACCTTTTGACTTCCTTGTAACAACTCTCCATGGTTCCTCTTCTTCATTTCTGGTCACAGGTTTGTGTTCAGGAGTAGTCACAGGAGTTATTATAACTTCAGGCTCTACAACTATGGAAGGACCTCCAGCTAAGCTAGGATCTACAACCATAGAAGGAGCACCAAAGATTATATCTCCCCCTGAGTCTGTTTTTTCAGCAACTTGATTCTGCACACCATTATTTGCAACTAGAGCTGGAGTGACCTTAGGCACCCACTTCTTAATTGTCTTAGACTGCACTTTAGCTTTTGATTCACAGTTGTGACCTATGACTTGGCACTTCTTACAAAAAGAAGGAAGCCAATCATAAGTAACTTTATGAGTGAAAGTCTTCCCACAAGGGTCTTCAATCTGAATCTCATATTTAATGTCTTTTGTGACATCAATTTCAACCAAAATTCTAGCAAAGGATACCCTCAAAGTTTTTGTAGTACATTCATCTGCATAAATGGGAACTCCAAGCAAGCTGCCTATTCTGCTAAGTGAATTGTCACTCCAATAATTCAATGGCAGATTTGGAAGTTTAACCCAAATAGGAACAACTTTCAAAATTTCTTCATGAAAATCAAAGGCTTCCCAAAGAAAAGATGAGGTCCAGAATAGATCACTGAATTTCGATCCTCTTTTGAAACCATTTTCACCACAAAATAACCCTCTTCATGTTTAAAAACTAAAGGATCAGAAGACAAACTCCACTGATTCTTAATGTATGCATTAATGGCAGTCAAGGTAGGATTCTGTCCCACAACATAAATGATAATCGCATTTTCCCAGGCAACATTTAATTTTTCAACTTCATGTTTATCAAGTTTAGCAGTCATTTTACCCTCTACAATCATCGGAGCTACAAATCTTAGCCCCATTCCTCTATCAGAAATACGATTCTTACCAGTAAAACCTTGCCATTTGTTTTGTGAATCTGCTTGATGTGAAGTATCCCCCGCTGTCTCCATTGTCACTTCAGTATTTTCACCAATAGTCACTGTTCCATTGGAACCCATCGCTGCTACCTCTTCATTATTATCCTTGTTCATCTCCAGGGTTCTAGAAGACGATCCTCGTGCCTCCGAGCTAGTTTTCGGCACCGTCGTCTTCTTCTTTCTCCCCATTACCCCCTGAAGGGTGCACAATAGCAGAAACCCTTATCGTGCGCCAGAGAGAGGTTTTTAGAGAATTAAATCTATATTATTAAGCATGCATTCTTACATAAACCTATAAACACTATATCCCCACCTCAAACCAACCTGACAAAATTGTGTGGGGCCTCACAGCTAATGGTGAATATTCTGTTAAATCTGGAGCGGCGTTGGCCCAAGGTCTTCATGGTCATAACTATAAAAAGGTGGAATTTAATTGGATTTGGAGCCTTGTTCCACCTAAAATTAAAAAATTTATTTGGAAGGCTTGCAATAATGGGGTAATCACGTCTAGCAAATTACTAGAAAAAAGCCATTTTTTTGTGCCCCAACATTGTGTTTTCTGTAATAACCCTTGTGAATCAACTCCCCATCTTTTTTTTGGTTGTTCGTTTGCCATGGGTATTTTCTTAAATCTTAATGATAATTTTAAGGAAAAATTGTCAACAATAAGTCAACCTTTAGGCCATCAGCTAATAACAAGTCAACCTTTTGATTATCCTTAAAAAAGTCAACCTTTAATACCAATATGTTTTTAACAAGTTCTTGCCTGTTGTTAACTTATTTAACCGCTTAAATATGATATGTGTAACTCTTCAAAGGGATGAGAGAGAAAACAAAAAGAAATTAAAATTACAAAAAAGAAAGAAAAAAGTCAGATTATTTGTAATTTAACTTGTTTAAAATTGACAAGTACTAAAGGTAGACTTATTCAGGAAATAATCAAAAGATGACTTATTTTTAGCTGATGGGACAATGGTTGACTTATTATTGACAATTATTCCTAATTTTAATTGGCCAAAATTTCCGGTATGTCTTTCTTCCGTGGATTTAAATTCTTTTTGCTCGGTCCTAGAAGCCTGTCATAATTTAGTCTCTTGCGCAGATTTGACCAAATTTACTTATGTTTGGTATTTTCGCAATGGACTAGTTTTCAATAATGAGTCCACTTCAGTTAGCCAGGCTAGCTACATGATTAACTCTTATGTTAATAGTCGGGATAAGGCCATGGCCTCCCAATTAGATATCCCCTCGGCCTTTTCTTCCCGCTTCCATTTCCAATAAGCTTCCTCCTTGTGTTGGTTCATGTCTTGTTTGGAGAACCCCCCCCCCCTTCTCCTAATTGTCTTAAAGTTGAATTTTGATAGTCTATACTTGCTAATGGTCAAGCTTCTTATGGGTTTATTATTTGGGATAGTCAGTGTATCGTCCTTATGGCTAGTGCTAATATCTTGGTTGTCATACGAGCATTGTCCCGGTCGAGGCTTTAGGTCTCTTACATGGAATTAAAGGAGCTCTCTCTGTTAATACTTCCCATACTAGTATTGAAGGAAATAGTCTCACGGTTATTAATGCTATTAATCAGACTTCTAATATCCCGTGGGAAATTGCTAACATTATTGGTGATGCAAGTTTAGCTTTGCCTAATTTCAATCACTACTGGATTCAACACTTTTATCGGGAAGCGAATAGAGCCGCAGATTTTATGGCGCATAAGGATCATTCTTACCCTAACACTCTTTTTGCCGCCCCCCTATTGTATTGATTACTCCCTTCTTATTCGCAAGGGTATTTTAGGCTGACCTCCTGATTAAGGAGTTTGGCTTAAGGTTTTTTTCTCCTAATAAAACAAAATTGTCTTTTAGTGTTGTACTTCAGTTATAAATACTAGGGGAATTGACGAATTGTAGGAAAGGCAATCAATGAAAATATCCAACTTCTCTCTAAAATTATTCTACTCTTTAATTTTTGTTCTCTAAATTCTCATTGGCATCATTCGAGATTCCCCTTCTCAATTCTGGGTTTTCTCCTGTGAACCAATACTCAGTCTCCATTTTAGTCCCTTGGAATCAGATTGAGAGTCTAAGAATACAAACTTCTGGATTGTATCAGCTTGCAGCTGCCAAAGAATTCAAAGGGAATTATAATCCAATACTATATACTCCGCAACGGGTAGATATTATAGCTATCAAAGGATACAAAAGGGAATTAGAATTTGAACAATTCGGAACAATTACAGAGCCACCAAAGACGCACTAGATGATAAACTTTGTGTATCGATCGTCCTTAACCAGACTTCAATAGACATCCCTTCTCTATAATACTCCGTATGCAAAAGCTAACACCAACATGCTTAAACAATTTGACTTTTAAGACTGGTTTTGAGCCTTTAATTACAACATAACTTGATGAATAACAAAGTTGACTCCAAAATAGTCCATGTTCCTAATTGTTTGTCTAAATAATCTGTACATTGTATTATATCGAGATTTTCTCAATTAGATTATGAAGGTATACGCTGCTTGACAGTACCCTTCATCTAAATACTACATAGATACTAATATACAATAATATACCTATCATACTACCTTCTGCTTTGGTATTCCTTTCAAAAGAGAGATCTCCTGCTCATACTACCTTCTGCATTGGTATTCCTTTCAAAAGAGAGATCTCCAGTTCTGCATAATCGCATTCCATCGAAAATAAATACACAACTCCTGCTTGTCTGCTTGGCATTTCTTTCAAAAGTTGCAAAATCTCATGCTTAGCATTCCTTTCAAAAAACTCAGTCTTCTAGCTTGGAATTCCTTTCAAAATAAATTTCTGCTTGGCATTCACATAATAGATCATTTGCTTGTATTAACCTATTTTACCTGCAAGCACGAGAGTCAAAACCTGCTGGTAGAGAAACGAAACCTTTAAGTGAACAGCATTTGCTAGCTTAATACAAAAACAGCTCACTAACAAATTTTGAGCTCAAGGCAACATCTACAAATACTAAACAAAAGGCAGGTCGCAAGTCAAGATAATCACCTAAGAAGAAAGTTGCGAAAGCCCTAGTTCAATAGTTATACTAAGTTTTAAAGAAAAGGTTGATTTATATCAATGAAATAAATAACAGAATCACATTCAAACCCGCCTCAAGTCCAGTTCTAGGCCAAACAACATGGTTATCAATCCAAATTAGTCTCCCTATCTATTGGTTATTGCAAACAACCATTTATTAAGAAAACATTGGCAATGACTAAGCAAGCAATGGAACGATGCAAGAAACAAAACTAATAATACCAACAAAAGTAAGGAATTAACCCAAGGCTAAAATCCTTAAAACCTACACAGGAGAAAACTGAAATTCAAGTTTTTATCTGATCCAGGTCTCATGCAGCTACGTTACCCCCAGAAGGCTTTGGTAGATTCACGCAAAGTTGTTAATATAGAGTACAAGAAACCGATTATGCTAAGTATCTATGCCCCCAAATTCTATCAACCCCAAACTCTGAAGCAGTTATCAAGTAGCACAAAGATTGGAAGTTTTACCGGCCATCCAGAAGTCGTTGATTCAGTAGAAGTGCTCTTTAGCTATTTCTTGTAGCATCTTTCTTGTGCCCACGTGTAAATAGTTCGCCTTTAGACAGACAGATTTGCAAACACATTCTAGTCTTTTAGCAGTAAGGTGAGGTGAGGACTGTCAAATGGGCAGGAGGGGCTATAGGGGAGATAGAATGGGCATGAGGGAAGAAAGGGAAAATGAGAAGTATCTTCTTAGCCTTTATAAGTCTTTGCATCACAGAAACAATAAAAAAAATCTTTGCATCTACAATTCCAAGTTCATATTCCCTTGTTTCCAATAGTGATTCCAATCTCTTTGCTACTAGTGCTCATATAATTCAACGGTCCAATATTCTGAAACATACGACTGAAAGAGAAATGAGCCAGAAAAATGCAATCCATATGAGAAATACAGCCCAATTCCAGATTGAGTTTTGTATATATGTAAACTAATTACAACAATTCGAATAAATGAAGAACAAGATTTGGGGGATGGCGTGCATTCTGAGTTTAAAAAACAATTCATATTGTTTCCAATCCCACGAAATCTAATACTAGTAAATAGCTTCAATTTTTCTTATCAGTATTCAGATAGCAACAGTGAAAAGCGAAAAAATACTTTACATATGTCATGCATATATATAATAAAAGCATGGCTTAGCTTGCCCCATATTATTTACAACTCATATAAGCTCCTTCACTCAATTAATAAAACAAAACAAAAATAGAATGAGTTCCACATGCTTATTTCAGAAAAATTGAAGAGTGATAAAGGGAAATTTATGAGCTACAAGTCTACAACAGAAAAAAAAAAAAATGTAATCTTAGACCTGAAAAGGAAATCTTGAAAACAATAGGAACTTTTGGTGAAAAACTTGGCTCGTTTCAGTAGTTGACAAATGAACCTTACTTCATCTTGAATAGACATGATGATACGCTAATATTCCAAGTATAGTGGTTTAAAAGTAAATTCCCGTCTAAAACAATTGTGTTCAATGTCAGCAATCAGGATTAGTGGTTTAATCTTGTGGAGGAAACCAAACTTTATTCAAGAGCGGCACAGTTCCGTTAAAATCACTTTTTCTCTCCTCTTGAGGCTAAAAAATCCAACATTGAGAAGATATCATTTCAATAGTTAGTTTTTCCCCCCTGATTTATCAATTTATCAAGCATTATGGAAAACTATCATTGATCTCCCAATGTAGAACATAATCAAATTTTCAGAAATCAGTCAACAGACAGCGAAAAGACACAACACTCACTCTACTATTGTTCAAGACAACAATGATGCAAATTGCGATTTAATCTTCTACTACAAAGCTGCAAAATATGAGCACTTGAGCAGTGTAGTTTTTCTGGAAGCCAACTTACTTAACCTTGCTCAACTTATCAATAAAATTGATACAATCATATAAATCCAAGAAATTAAGATGAGAAGTTCGGCTTTAAAATAAAAACAATGGAACCATAGGTTCATTTCTTTGACAGCTTTAATGTTTTAACTGTCAGAACAAGTCCATATCTGCACCTTAGTACAAATTGAACTAGCAACAAATAGCTTAACACTTGCAACTTTGGAAATATCATGTCGAGTAGAATGAGTTGCATTATTATTCCAGGGCTAGAAAATTTATGAATATAATCAGCTTTGCAGTTGAAATGGCTTCTAAAAATGGTGTTGTATTCTATGACGTAAAAAGAACACCTTACCCTCTGATTCAAAGTTCCGCCTGAAATTTATCACTATCCCTCCCCACAAGGCCAGCTGATGAGTAATTGAAATAGACAAAAGTCAGAACACGACTACAGAAATCAGAAATAAGTGAAACTACTTACCATCTTGTGATATAAGATGGTGAAACTAAAAATACTTACCAATTAAGCTTATCCGATGTAACTTCAGCAACCATCATCTTAAGAGGTAAAAGTGTATCATGACCTGCTCGAGCCACAACCAGTTCCACAGGATGTCCAACATTGTCCCATACTATCTCCAAAAACTGTAGCAATGAGGAAATGGGAAATAAATATAGTGCAATGTATTCAAAAATCTATGGATGTTAACAAGTTATACCAACATACAAGTTACAAATAGAACATGTCTAATACATGAACGGCATGGTCAAATCAGCAAAAGATATCACAATTCACAATAAATGCAATTTGTAATTGCCAACTAAAATCAGTTATACAGTAACGAATCACTATTGAAGGCATTGTCACAAGGTTAGCAAGAAAAAAGTTCAAAACTACTGAAAATACAATTGTACAGGAGTTAGAATGCACCAAAACTGTGATTTAATTTTAATAGAATATCGATAATAAAAGTTTAGCCTACATACTGAGAAGGTAAAGGGCACACATATTACACCAATATTTTATGCATACAAGGCAGGCAATGTAAGAAAATTTTTAAAATTGAACCGATTGGGCCAGATCCGCATAAGTTCTTTTTTTTTTTCTTTTGATAAGAATCATCTTGATATGCATTATTATAGTCAAAGGAGAGACTAGACCAACATGAATAGAATGGGTATATGCTTTTAAATACAATTCTTTCAGCGTGTGCTCTATTCTCAAAGACATGGATTGAGGTTTCTGGATCATCTGCTAGGGATGTGGCTAATCAAGATAATATATTCGAATACTCCTAACTTGCAGAGTTGGTTTTTCGATTCACTGATCAGTTACTGTATCCGTAAAGTGGTCATTTGTTTATTTGTGCTTAAGATCACCTAATATAAAATGAACAGAAAATGAAGATGAAGACTTTAAGATCATCACCCAAAAAATCACATACACAAAAGCAAGGCAAATCTATAGGTAACAAAGCTTTAAATCCAATTTATACTTAACCCCAATTACGTATACTTGGGGAAAAAATAAGTGCCCCTAATTAATGAAATATACCTCCAAGAAACTCTGAACAACTTTCTGACCACACTGAATTATAACATCGTTCAGAAGTAAGCCAGCAGCATCAGCAGAAGAGCCTGAATCACCTACACCCGAGTCGCCAAATCGTATAATGAGATGTAAAATAATGCATGTTATTCAATCAAGCGGAAGACCACTTTGCCAATAATTCAAATATATTTTCAATGCACAATTCAATCAATAATTTTCAAAGTATTAAGTCATAGAAGTTATAACAGAACAAAGCAAACAACGTTTTCTTGAACCTCAATAATAGTAAGTCCTAAACCTATATCATATTTCTTGTTGGGCTAAAATGAGAGAATTATACTACTGTTGAGCATAAGATGCAAGAATTTTTATTGAAATTCAAACATATAATCAACTAGAAAAAACTTGAAGAGATTGTAGAGCACACTTATCCGCACAAAATTTTAAAATAGAAAAGAAAAGAAAAAACTAACAGGGCAACACTCCATTGCCAGATTTCGTTGTTACTATAACTCCATAAAATCAAGCATTGTATTCACACAAATTCTAGCACTAAAATCTCAAACACATGTTAGACATCCAACAAAAGAGGACTTTGGTTCACAGGTATGTTCATGGATCAAAATCAAGACAAAAGATGTATAGATCTCAAATGTCAAGAAGACATTCAAGATTCAACCACACTCAAGCAAGTGTCAGAGATTACCTTTTCAACAATAAGACCTTTAGAAATGCTAGGAAAGGTCTCAATTATTTTCTCCGCGACATCTAAATCGGCAGCATAAAAGTTAGTTGCCTCAATTCCCACAAAAGGTCGACAAGGTTCCCTGTTGAGGGGGAAAAACACTCCGTGAGTTCATGAATGGTTATACAAGAAAAAAATTAAGAAGCAGCACAATTTTAACAGAACTGGAAATATTTCACATTAAGTATATGAATCATATAGATAACATCCTCCAACATAGCCCATACTCTCATTCAATTAGAATAACTCAGCTACTCCTCGTTCAATAGACTAATAAACTAATTGAATTCACGAGCGTGGAAAACCTCAAAGAAAGGAAGGAAAGGCAAGATGTTTGGAACATTAATATGCACCATCATGGTGACACATTTCAAAGCAATTAATGAGAATCAAAATGACAAGTTTGGTGAAGACATAATATGAACCATGGCAAGTTCAGGCTCAAGGAGGACATTATTATACTTAAGGCACATAATAACCTAGTGAAGCTATCATGTGGCACTACATGGATAACAAGACAATTCGAAGTTACAAACAGTACGCATCGATGTCTTTGAAGTGAATTCACCAAACCACTACGGCCATTATGTAACTAAAATTGCTACGGCCAATTCCAGTTAAACATCCAACTATTTTAGCATGGAAAAGGGAAAGTAGGTACAAAATCTAAAATTTTATAGAGCAGAAAAGAGTAGTTACATATCAGAATAATTTCACATCTCTTAATTCTTTACCCTTGAAGATTCTAAGCTTTCCTACCACGTATCCCATTGCAAACATAAAAAATATGTTATGACAGATGTGAGAAAGAACAAATATTGAATGCAAAATTGAGAATAATCACGCACAGATTTAACGTGGTTCACCAATGGATTTTTGGCTACGTCCACGGACAGAGAGAGAACTGATTTATTGATCTTAGAGGAAAAACAGATTACAGATGTGTTATGAACTAAATCCCGTCGAATAAACGAAATTAGGTTAAATAGGCATTTAACTCGGCTAAACTTAAAATCGCCTAACGCGTGTCACCGACCCGCGCCAGGCGCGAGTCGCGGCCCTGACCGCGAGTCGCGGCTCCAGGCGCGAGTCGCGGAACTGGCCGCGAGTCGCGGTCAGCTCTCGGCATTTGAGCGCGAGCTGAGACCCATGACCGCGAGTCGCGCTATTGAAGATAGCCCGATTCTAACCAATTCAAGGCATATTCTTACAAATCTCCACCTTGACTTGAATCCTCTTACAAAGAACCGAGATAACCGGATAACGAGACGCACCGAACACAATGCACGTATTCTCCCCGCAACCGATTTGCCCCGAAAGACAACCGGATCGATTTGTCCCTTAAGGACACCGAGAATAGCCCCTAAAAGCCCCGGACTTGCCCCAAAGGGCAATTAACAATCACGAACATTGAGCAAGTTCAAACAATGTTGAAACTTACTCGTGGAACAAGGTTTAGTGAACATATCAGCAGGATTATCAGCAGTACCTACCTTCTTCACCTTAACCCTCTTCTCACTCCTCAGAAAATGATATCTTACATCAATGTGCTTAGTCCTCTCGTGATGGACTTGATCCTTGGCTAAGCATATTGCACTCAAACTGTCACAATACACAATGGCCTGATCGTGATGCAAACCAAGATCACTGACTAGCCCCTTTAACCATATTCCCTCTTTAGCAGCTGCTGTCAATGCCATGTACTCTGCTTCAGTAGTAGACAAAGTAACTGCGGCCTGCAAAGTTGCCTTCCAACTAACAACAGAGCCACCAAGAGTAAATACATAGCCAGTCATAGACCTTCTACTGTCTACATCTCCAGCATAATCAGAATCGGAATAACCAGTAACTAAACACTGCGTATCATTCCCATAAATGAGACCAACATCAGACGTACCTCGAAGGTAACGAAAAATCCTCTTGACTGCCTGCCAATGCTCCTTACCAGGATCACCCATGAACCTACTAACAACACTGACTGCATGTGCAAGATCCGGCCTAGTGCAGACCATAGCATACATCAGACTCCCTACTGCACTAGCATAAGGAACCCTACTCATATATTCCTTCTCCTCAGCAGACTTGGGTGCAAAAGCAACAGACAAATGATTATTGGAGGCACTTGGAGTATCTATAGGCTTAGCTGTTGACATGCCAAACCTTGACAAAATCTTCTGAATATAGCCTTTCTGTGACAAGAAAAGCTTCCTCTGATCTCTTTCCCTATAAATCTCCATCCCCAAAATCTTTTTCGCAGCACCCAAATCCTTCATCTCAAACTCAACACCGAGGAAACCCTTCAACCTCTTGAATATCAGACTTGGACTTTGCAGCTATAAGCATATCATCTACATACAAGACCAAATAAATCCATGATTCATCATCCAACCTTATTGTGGTACACACAACAATCATACGGACTCTGTTGTAACCCAATTCAATCATATAGTCATCAAACCTTTTGTACCATCGCCTAGAGATCGCTTTAGCCCATACAAGGACTTCTTCAGTCTGCAAACATAGTCTTCTTTTCCAGGAACTTGGAACCCATCTGGCTGAGTCATATAAATCTCTTCCTCCAACTCCCCATGTAGGAAAGCTGTTTTCACATCTAGTTGCTCAAGTTCAAGATCCTGATGTGCAACTATTGCTAGTAGCACCCCTGATGGAAATATGTCTAACCACCTGGTGAGAAAATCTCATTATAGTCGACCCCTTCCCTTTGAGTGAACCCTCTTGCAACAACCCGAGCTTTATACTTGACCCCCTCGAAGGTGAGGTCCCTTCCTTCTTCTTGAAAACCCACTTGCAAGTGACAATTTTTCTCTCCTTAGGACGCTTGACTAGCTCCCAAGTCCGATTTTTATCCGGAGACTCAATTTCATCTCCCATAGCAAGAGCCATTGAGCGGACTCACTACCCGAGACCGCTTCTTTGTAGGTGGATGGTTCATGAGTATCTACCTCCACTTCCTCGGCAACTGCGAAGTGCATAAGCAACCATGTCCTCAAAACCATACCTCCTAGGAGGTCCCACACCAACTCTTCTAGCTCTATCAAGTGCTATACTAGTTCGATGTGCTTCGAGATGAGGTAGATGGATGGCTAGAAGGCTCGATTCGGTAGCACCATGTTGATCTTCTCCACCTTGGTGCCGTAATTCACTCCCATCATAAGTGACTTCCAGCTCCACCTCGTTTATCAACATCACTACCAACGAGACACCACCATAGACTTCACGAGTAGGGTTAAGCATAGAGTTTTCATCAAATATTACACTTCTACTAAGTATAACTCGACTCTCGGACGGTGACCGCATTCTATAGCCCTTAACTCCACTCTCAAAACCCACAAATACACCCTTCTTAGCTCTAGGTTCTAATTTACCCTCACTTACATGATAATAAACAAGTAGAACCAAAAACTCTCAACAGAGAATAATCTGCAAGGCTTACCGACCACACCTCATAAGGTGTTTTACAATAATACCAAAGTGAGGTCCACGGTTGATCGGATAGCAAGCCGTGCTTACGCCTTCGCCCAAAATCTTCTAGGTAACCCAAAGATTAGAGAGCATGCACCTCGCTCTCTCCAACAAAGGTCCGATTCATGCGTTCGCTACCCCATTCTCGCTGTGGAGTATTCCCGACGGTATGATGACGTGCAATCCCTTCATTCTTGCGAGAACTCATTAAACTCGAGACCAACAAAATTCCAGACCATTATCGGTTCGCGATCTTTTGATCTTCCTTCCAACTTGATTTTCCACCAATGCCTTCCACTCGCTTGAATTTCATGAAAGCCTCACTCTTATGCTTCATCATAATTACCCAAGTCATCCTTGAATAATCATCGATCATCGACACAAAGTACCCGTAACCTCCAATAGACTCAACTCGGGAAGGACCCCAACAATCGAGTGAATATAATCAAGTGTGCCCTTTGTAGTATGCACGACCTTTGGAAACTTGCTTCGCGATGAAGCTTCCCAAACACACAATGCTCACGAACTCTAAGTCCCGCACCTTGTGCCCACACGAAGATCCCTTTTGGCAGGAATCCGCATCCCCCTTTCACCCATATGTCCAAGTCTCCTATGCCATAACTTGGTCATATCCTCCTTGGGGAACCTCGGATGATGCAACAGCGGAATGAACCCGTCACAAGAGAACCCTGAAGAAAATATAAGGTACCCCTTTTAATACCTTTCAGAACTACCTTAGAACCCTTGTAGACACTCATAACTCCACCTTCACCTTGAAAACTGAAACCTCTACTGTCAAGAAGACTCAAGGATATCGATTCTTCTTTGTCATCAAGTGGAACATGCCTAACTTCGTTCAAGGTACGGAATGTACCATCATGAGTCCTCAATCCGATGGAGCCTATTCCAACTACTTTGCGGCAAGACCGTTGGCCATAGAAACACTTTGCCCCCATCTATCTGCTCATAAGTTGAAAACCACTCCCTGCAGGGACTAATATGATACGATGCCCCGGAATCAAGAACCCACACATCCCTATAATGTGACTGGTCATTAACAACTAGGGCCAGATCTTCCTCAGAATTACCATCAGTTTCTGCCAGAGCAGCAGAACCTTCTTTCTTGTCCTGTTGCCTCTTTTTCTTAGGACATTCATTTTTCCAATGCCCCTTTTCTTTACAGTAATTACAGACATCATTAGGTTTAGGGCCCTTAGAATTCGAATTTTTATGGTTCGATTTCTTTTTCGCAATTTTCCCCTGTCCCTTGCCCCCAGTGACAACTAATCCAGATGTCTGATTTTCTGTACTAGAACCAGATGCCTGATGACGGACTTCTCTAGTATGAAGAGCAGATCTTACTTCTTCTAATGACAGACTATCTTTCCCAACAATAAAAGAATCCACAAAATTCTCATACGATAAAGGCAAAGATACTAACAGAATTAAAGCAGCATCCTCATCATCTACTTTAACATCAACATTACGAAGATCTAGCAAGATAGTATTCAATTTATCTAGATGATCCCTCAGAGACATACCTTCCTGCATACGCAGGCTGAACAGACGTTGCTTCAAAAGCAACTTGTTGGTTAGAGATTTCGTCATGTATAAACTCTCTAACTTCAACCACAGACCAGCAGCTAGCTTCTCGCTCCGCAACTTCGCAATTATGTCATCGAAAAGACATAGCATAATTGTTGAATGCGCCTTCTCCTCCGAACGGCCATCTCGGCGGTATCGAATCCGATGACTTCTTTGCCAACGGTGCCCACAACCCTTGTTGCTTCAAGTAAAGCACGCATCTTGATCCGCCACGCATCGAAACTATTTCTCCCGATGAATTTATCAATTTTCACATTCATCCCGAGACATCTTTCTCACCCGGATCGAACACAAAGCTCTTGATACCAATTTGTTATGACAGATGTGAGAAAGAACAAATATTGAATGCAAAATTGAGAATAATCACGCACGTATTTAACGTGGTTCACCAATGGATTTTTGGCTACGTCCACGGACGAGAGAGAACCGATTTATTGATCTTAGAGGAAAAACAGATACGGATGTGTTATGAACTAAATCCCGTCGAATAAACGAAATTAGGTTAAATAGGCATTTAACTCGGCTAAACTTAAAATCGCCTAACGCGTGTCACCGCCCCGCGCCAGGGCGCGAGTCGCGGCCCTGACCGCGAGTCGCGGCTCCAGGCGCGAGTCGCGGAACTGGCCGCGAGTCGCGGTCAGCTCTCGGCATTTGAGCGCGAGCTGAGACCCATGACCGCGAGTCGCGCTATTGAAGATAGCCCGATTCTAACCAATTCAAGGCATATTCTTACAAATTCTTGTTATAACAGATTGGGGAGAACACAAGGGAGAGAAACCCAGAAGCCCACAAACCAGAGGCCACAGCGAGGTTCCATCCTAAAACCAATTGGCAATAGGAGGAGTAGCCCGCTTGGGTTATAAACTGAAAGCTCTTTGCTTACTTTTTCAATGTGGGACAAATACTACTCACACTTGCACCTAACAATCTCCCCCTCAAGTGTGAGCCTATACACTCCCCATTGAACATATTCGCACCCAGAACCTACAGAGCTCAGCTCTAAGGCAAGGCGACACTCACAGACCGTGGTGCGACAAGATCGAACCTGGCTCTGATACCACTTGTTATAACAGATTGGGGAGAACACAAGGGAGAGAAACCCAGAAGCCCACAAACCAGAGGCCACAGCGAGGTTCCATCCTAAAACCAATTGGCAATAGGAGGAGTAGCCCGCTTGGGTTATAAACTGAAAGCTCTTTGCTTACTTTTTCAATGTGGGACAAATACTACTCACACTTGCACCTAACAAAATAGAAGCAAGTTTAAATAAAATTCCATCCCAGGGCTCTAGGCCAAAAATTATCAATTTAACATAAAGGTAATAGATAAACATATTTCATTTTCACATACCCAAATTTCTTGTAATGATCCCACCATTTGTAAACAATGTTTATGGGAAGAAAAGGAGTGAAAACGTCGTCATAAAAGGCAATACCAATGGCATCTCCAGCAAGATTGAGAACTGGACCTCCATCACCACACTACAACAAAAACAAGTATTAGTGAAATCATAAAATACAACACGGTAAAATGATGTGCATATGACCGATTCCTCAAGAGTCGCTTTCATGAATTATCATGATAACAGAAAAGGTGCTTCCTGTACTTCTTGATTCAAAAACAAATTGAAATTCTAGAAAAGAAACTGATTTGACAGCTAAAGAGCTCTCTTGGAGAACCTAGTTTTGAACAAATAAACAAGGTGAAGTTGCCAGGATATCCACATCAAGTACACTACATAAAAAAGTGTAAAACCTTACACACGCAAGGTCTAGTCACTGTAATATGCCATGTAGGCTAAAATGATAACCTAAAAATGCCATGTAGGATAGACTACGTTCAATTTATGAACAACAGTATCCATCCATTACTGATTATTCTACCACATGCCTGTTACAAAGTTAATAATTTCTCATCTTTTCTTTTAATGTTTCATTTTTTCTGCAAGAAAACAAAGTCAGGAGTCACGGATAATTCAACCAAAATTTACATCTCAGACAACTTATAAAGTAGATTCCAGATTACCATACGGAGATAAAGAGTTAAAACACAAACAAGAGCAGGAACTACACTCTATAGATTGGTGAAAGAACCTGGCTTTCCATACCCAAGACCTACCGGTCCAGTCCACCAAGTTATAATGGCCGCACGAGGAAAAGACTTGTGCTACCACAAGCAAATCCCATACCAAAGATTCAACTTTATTTTTTATTTGAGTCACTCGAACAAATATATTAGTATCAACCCCTTGTTAAAGCCATCAATCTACTACCCAACCCAGCCACTTTGCTAACCTTCACTTATGAAAGATAGAGAAGGTGAGAAACAAGGACTGATAAGGTATAGGGTAAGAATAGTACCCTTGTCATTTTGCAAGTTGCTTTGAAAAGCTCCTTACAGTCATAATCACAGCAATCAAGACTAAAGATAAATAACGAAAATACACATGGTTAGTTCAAATAAACAAAAGCTTTACCAATATAACGTTTTAAAAGAACTTAATGAGATATGTTTTGTTTACCTAAGAACACCAGGTGCAGCCATAAAATCATATGGGCGTGCAAAATAACGCCCAACAACAACTATAGGATCACCCGGTGAAATTCTAAAAGAACTTGAATGACGAATGAGTGTCTCCTGACATTGGCTTGGGTTGAGATGAAGAGAGTCATCCACTCGTTTCCTTGGTGCACACTTGACAGCAGTATCGGATGTAAATTTGATGGCGGCAAGGTTGAAGTGAAAGTCATGGGCACATACTTCAGCTTCGTATGATATGCCATCAGCTAGCGTAACTTTCACCTACAAAAATTAAAGTCAGTTGATTAATCATACAATTAATTAAACCAACACAACACAATATTTGATAAAATATGCCAAGTGTCTACATTTACTAGGCTACCTATCGTGAGAAGTTTTGGTCATTGTAGCATAAACCATGAAGTTGAGTAATCTTTTCTTTTAGGGGTATCAAGTACATTTAACTTCAAAATATAAAATATATTGTATGGGTAGTACTAAGTACGCTAGCGGACACGCGTTATGCATGTCCGCGAGCATTATACTAAGACGCGATCATTATGCGACAATTGAGATCATGTCCATGAGTGCTCTGATAGCATATTTTCCCTATTTCAGGCTCATCACAGCTAGGGCTAGCAAAAGTTAACCCAACCCGATAACCCGACCTGAAACCTGAAAATTCCGGGTTTGGGTTGAGATTTTTGACCTGAAATAAAAAATGGGTCAACCAACCCGACCTGAAAATATAATGTGTTAGGTTCGGGTCGACTTTTTGAACCTGAAAATAACCCGAATAACCTGATTTAGAAGTCGGATTATTTTCTTGTCGGATCAACATGAAATTAACCCAGACTTTCATAACTTATACAACCTATCTTTTGTTATTCTAATCTCTATTATATAAGCCAAGGGGGAGCAATGGTGTCCCCCTTGGAATTTACTTAAATGCCCATCCACAACATAGATATTACCCTTAATGAATTTAAATTTCCATATATATTAAATAATTTTTTCTTCTTCCTACTTGCCATATATATTGAACAAGTTAATAATAGAAATGAATTTGAAATTTCAATTAAATATTAAATTAAGGAGAATGATTTCCTCTTCTTGCATGTGTGAAAAACTATGATCAAAAATTAAATTTATAATATAACTTGATTGAAACAATCAGAAGAAAAAAAATAATAACTTGAATTTCATATTAATAATTATACTGATAATATTCTAAAACCTAAATGTTGATTATTATTCGGTAAAACTCGATTATATAAATCAAATTCTTCCACTTTATTAATACTCAACGATTGAACCTGATACACAAATTCTTCCACTTTATTTGAGCAGAAGCTTTCCTCTGCTTTATATTTCCTTCTCTCAATACTATATTTGAATAATGATGAACAAATAACTAAAAAACCAACGAAACATTGATTTAAGAAAAACATAAAAAAAAAAAACTAAAAAAAATTACAAATGTCTGTTTGAATCAAAAATTTTGTAACACTAATGAATAACTAATTGAGAAAAGAAACGCTAATATTACTCGCACGCATAGCGTGCAAAAAATGCTAGTTTGTATTGGGCCAAGCCCATTTCTTGGATGACCTAAATTTCATTTCAGGTCATTAACCCATACTTTCATAACTTAGCGTGTAAAGTTGAATTTCATTTCAGGTCAATTTGGGTTGGTTTCGGGTCAACCCGAAATTGGTAAGGTCGGGTTTGGGCTATGATTTTCGACCTGAAATTAGAATCAGGTCGGGTTTATGTCAACCTGAAATTGACCCAACCCGACCTGATTGTCAGCCCTAATCCTTCACGGACAAGTTTCTGACTTGATCGTCGGAGGGGGTTCCTCGCATCCCGTGAGGGTAGTTTACATTTGTTTCCTTGCAGCTATTCCTTAACGGTCGCCCACTCCACTCTTGGCAGACTTACTTGAAGGCCGCCAACGATTTCACTACCGGAACAATTATAATAATGATACTATGCAATAAAACACAAATTATTATTCAAAAGACATATTACAATGAATTATCTTCAGATCATGAGCTAATTTGTCATCAGGTTGTCTAATAAGGTTGGCAGAAGTGAAGACTATACCGACATTGTTATCATCATTCGCGATGATGATACCAGAGCCCTGGTTCAACTCCTTCTCACCTGGAGACAAACAAATATAATTAGAATCCAACTTTTATTGTATGAAATAGGTGATTCAAAACACCAAAAACAAATATGATATATAACCCGTGTAAGACACCAGAGAAACAACGAAAGGTGAGACCACGAGCGCCGCTCTTTTGATATCAACATTTAAGAATCTATTAGCATTATGCTTCCAAAACTTTGGACGCTTTTGGGCCAAATTGTTTATATAGTGCATAACATCGGGAGCTGTCAAAAACAACATTCATAATACAGCATTCATGAATCAATCAATAAATGAAATGAATTAGGTTTAATTTGGAATAAATCAATCAGACTATAGAGAACGAAGAAAAAGAGAATAAAAGAACTCACTATAAATTTCTTCATTATCTTCGGTGTCTCTTTCCCAAGGATTTAATCTGTTCTTTAATACTCTATTGTCCATTTGAACTATGAAATAAATTGACAAAAGAAACAATTCTCAGAACATCTCAAACAATTACTTCTGGCACCTTCAAGAACCTGTGTATCTAAGTATTGGTGAATGGTGAAGTAAACCCTAGAAATTGCACGTCATCGTCTGTCCATGCTTGATGGATCAATTGCAAAGATAATTAAAAAAATAAAAAGTAGGAAGCATTTTGAGCAGCTACAATTACTTAATCTCAAACCTCTTTTTTAATAATTCATCTTATCCATTGATTTTGTTGACCTTAAAAATATTCAAAAAAATTGCGGAAAACCATGTGAAGTTGTGAACTATTAATTGCAAACTTTCTAATGTATAATTGCGGAATGCAAAAAAAAAAAAACGATGGAAATAGTATCTCTACAGAAAGGGAAAATGGAAAGAGAGAGCGAGGGCGAAAGGCGAAACCTTGCGAGGTCGAGTGAAGAAGTTGATTTGTTACAAAGATCAAACAAAAAATACAAAACCCCCCAGATCAATCGTTTCAACAGCGAGTTGATGTGAGTAGGCCACGGTATGAAGATGTGGAGATGGCGTCATTTAGACATTTAGTGCATAATAGGAAACACGGTATGTTCATCCTTGAACATGCTTTGATGAAGAGGTTTCGTAAATGGAGGGTCATAGTTAAAAAATCATTGGAAGCTCCACGTGGTCGCCCCAAAAATCCACAAGAAAATGTGGAATAACTCTGGAAGCGGATGTAACGGTAAAAGGCCGAGAGTTGATGGAAGTGACTCAATGCCCGAGACACCTACCAGTGGTGAAGGAGGTGAAGTCGACCCACAACCCTATGGTGTGAATTGAAGAAAGCGAAGTCTAAGCTCAAAGGAGTGGCTGGTCAGACAATTGAGTGTTTCAATTCATTTAATGAAAGAATTCGGATCCATTCAGAGGGTAGGAGTGCAGATGTTGACAGAGAAGCCAAAAAGTTGGAGGTTGAAACAAGGAAGGTTGCTGCAAAGGAACAAGAAATAGCGCTGCAAACCAGGAGCTTGAACATACAAGAGTATTATAAGAATTGGGATTTGCTGCAAGCATTGTATGCAAAGAAAAATCGAGCACCATTTGAGGAGGCAATGATTGAGAAATTAACAACATGGTTGACGAATAATGGAATTTTATAAGTTATGTTTATGTTTAAGTTAAGGTTATGTTTAAGTGTAGTTCATGTTTGAGTTTAAGTTTATGTTTAAGTTTATGTTCAAGTTTAGTTTATGTTTAAGTTTAAATTTTAGTTTATTTTTATGTTTATGTTGAAGTTTATGTATAAGTTAACATTTGTATGTTTAAGTTCAATTAATTAAAAAAAGTTAAAAATGTAGTTGAGTAATTTATGTTTAAGCTTTACTTATTATCAGAATTAACATTTCAATAAAGCTTTTTACATTATTGTTCTGCTTTTGACATTATTGTTCTGCTTTTTACATTATTGTACTACTTTTTACATTATTGTTTAGAACATTATTGTACTGTTTGTTATAGAAGTTGTTTTGCTTTTGATATTATTGTACTGCTTTTAACATGCATTATTGTACTGCTTTTAACATTATTGGTATTGCTTTTAACATTATTGTTCTGCTTTTTACATTATTATACTGCTTTTAACATTATTATTCTGGTTTTATGTATTATTGTTCTGCTTTTTACATTATTGTACTGCTTTTAACATTATTGTTCTGCTTTTATGTATTATTGTTATGTTTTTTACATTATTGTACTGTTTTTAAAATTATTGTTTTGCTTTTTACATTATTGTACTGCTTTTAACTTTATTGTTATGCTTTTATGTATTATTGTTTTGCTATATAACTCGAGCATACTTGTTCACCATTTGTTCGCACCAAATCTAAACACATTGTCAAATTTATACAATGAACTCTTCAACTTAAACTTTACCGCTTCGAGTTCATCTAGTTCTGAGGATGAAATAAGATCATCCCGAGCAAGATGTGATCAAGAAATAGATGACTTCTTGTTGTTCAGCCAACTCTTCCAACTCTTATATCAAATGTTACTCCAACACCAAGGAATAAAAGAGCAAAAGTGACTAATCAGAATGAGGATATGTGGTACCCGATTTTTTATTGTCTTATTAACGGTTTGGATCCCACAAAAGAGTGTTAAAAAAATTTGAAGTTGCCACCCTATTAATGTCTGAATAGGGACAAATTTATTCAATAAATCATTTTAAAATCAATTTCAAGAAATATCATTTAAAACGATGATGACTTCATATGGATAAGGTTTTTTGAAAATTGGTCTTTCATACCATGAGATAGGGTTCGGGGTTTAGGTTAAGAGGTGCGAACGTCCGGAACTTGTCTCCTCTTCCGTTCTAAAAAACGGGCTCTTACTAAATGCGTTATTTTCCATTTTAAAGTAATCATGGCTATTCAAAAGAAAGAAAAATTACATAATTTGCACATATCCACATCAATCATTTTTAAGAGGCCCAATATATCATTTGTACATAGTAGGTTTGAGCACCGAAGTTGCACTACGTACCAATCATTGTGGAATTGGAGTCCACCCATGGATCAAAACCATCGTAGTTTAATCTTATGTCTCACGCACCCTAAATGGCCAATTCTATTGGGGAAGAAAAGGAAAGGAAAATAGATTATGAATAACTCACATTTTAGAATTAGACAAATCTATTAGGAATAAGGTAATTACTCCAATTAGTGATTGAAATGAGATTAAGATAACCACTTTAATTGGTGATTAAATATGAAAGAGGATCAAGATAATCACCTTAATTAGCGATTAAAAATGGAGGTTAATATAATCACCCTAATTAGTGATTATTCAAGGCTTAAGATAATCACTCTAATTAGTGATTAAATAAGAAAAAATAATCGTCCTAATTAACAATTATTAAGGTTTAAGATAATCACTCTAATTAGTGCCTAAATGAGAAAAAATAATCGTCCTAATTAAAGATTATTAAGGTTTAAGATAGTCACTCTAATTAGTGATTAAATGAAGAGTTTGAATTAATCACCGTAATTAGTGATTATTAAGGTTTAAGATAATCACTCTAATTAGTGATTAACTATGAAAGGTTAAATTAATCACCTTAATTAGCGATTATAAGGAAGGTTAGGATAATCACCTTAATTAGTGATTAAGTATGATGAAAGGTTAAGCTAATCACCCTAATTAGTGATTAACCAAGGTTTAAGATAATCACCCTAATTAGTGATTATACTTAGGAGGAAAGTAATCACCCTACTTAGTGATCAAATTTTAGGATTGAAATAATCACTTCAATTAGTGATCACGTTTATAATTTTCAAGAGGTCTTAGGAAAAGAGGTTTGCTTCCTAATTGAAGGCTTTTGAGAAATAATCTTAATTGAAGATTATCATGTCATTTGAGAAAAATGATCAATTTGAGATCAAATTTGGAGATTGTGTTTGGCTAATTGAAATTTGGCCATTTAAAGTGAGATATGTGAAAAGGCATAAAATCAATTTGGAGATCATAATTATCAATCTAATTATGTCAAATTATATGATTGATCCATTTGAAGATGGAGAACAAATTTAAAATGGAAGATGGATCGTCATACAATGTAAATTAGTTAGATTTGCAGTTTTTCCTCTTAATTGAGATTGGGTCATTTGATTCATATACTATGATATATTGGTCCCAACATGCAATATTTGTAACGTTGGTTACTCATTTTATTCAAAAGAATTGTTGAATCATTTATGAAAATCATGCATAAACATCTCCATATTTTTTCATTAATTGAACAATGTAATAACTATTTACAAAGAAAACTATTATTACAACAATATATACAAATTCTATGATCTACACAAATCTTCAATCTTGATCTTCATCCTCTTGAATGGGCTTTGGAATTCATACTTGTTTGTAAACTTGTGAAAATTAGAGAAAAAATATGGAGATGAGTAATAAAAATATGGAGATGAATCCATCCTCTTTGATTTGATTTTTATTTACATAATAAAAATGAGTCATTTTAAGAGAAACTTAAAATTTAATGACTTTTAATTAACATTTTCGTGTGAAAAGAAAACACATTTTTTTATCACTTTATTTCATTTTTCAGGTTGCACTTTTCTTGTTGTACTGACTTATAAAAATCATAACTTTTTGTAGAAAGCGTAAAATTTAGCATGTGATACACCTATGGATAGGTTAGTGAGTTCTCTATGTTGTGTCAAGATTTCACAAGCTTTTAGTGACAACTCGAATTATGGTGAATCTATATTTATATTAATATATGAAAAGGTGTTCCTCAATAAGGGACTATGCCACGTGGTACTATCCCTTAGAATGTTGACTTCATGTACTCCACTTATAATTTTAAAAATTAGAAAATGCATCGTATAAGATTTGATCCCATGACCTCATGCTTGTATACTAAAGTATTAACCACTAAACCAAGTAATGTTTAGTGTTATTATTTCAATGTAAAATACTAATAAATTAAAATTAAGATTACCCGGGGCATAGCCCGAGCCTAAAAACTAGTTTTATGCTAAAATCGGTCAAATTAGGACCTTTATTTAATGGGTTCTTTGAAATCTAACTTACTGAACTTAGTTTGAAGTGAATTTTTGTATGAACATTCTAGACACTTGGAAGGACTAGACTGTAAATTTTCACTTAAATTGGACATTTTTAAGACTCTTTTTTATTTATGTTATTAACTGAAGAGAAAATCAGTGTTATGGAATTTAGTGATTTGCATGAACGTTCTGTATAAATGATATAAAATTGTATAAAATTCATATGAACAAGGTTTTTATGTTTTTGGAAAGCTACTGATGTCTACTTTAAAGTTGATGTTTTTAGTTTTGCCTAAATGAATTTATTTTTAAACTTTATTGACAGAACAAGCTCATGTGGTACTGGACAAATCAGTTTTTCACAATAATGTTGTATGATCTTTAATTATTTATACAAAATTTGTTTCTTAGAAATTGCAAAGCCCAATTGCTGGAAACATCTTGAACTTCATAGGAAAAATATTACATCCTATAAACTATTCTCATAGTATAGACGAAAAATGAAATGAAGTACGAAATTAAAACTGACCATAATTACAGCATCGCATTTTTTTTATGGAGATGTTTATGCACAACTCTACTTGAATTTTTTTATGAAAACATGTTTTTGGTTATAAATAACAACTTGATTAACAAAAATCACATAAGCACATATTTCCTAAGAGCCTCCCCATTAGAGTTGACTATTCTAGGTGGGATGATTTAAGGTTGGGAACCTATTAGGACTTCCACATACCCAAATCACTCCAAAAATTTAAAAATGATAAGAGGAAACAAAGAGAAATTTAGTATGTGATTAAGAAGATAATTAAGAAAAATAACAAGAACTTTAAGTTTACCTTGCTAACTCAATGATGCGCTTCCTTTTGCAAAGTTTTCTACTTTTTTTTTTGTGATTTTCTTAATTTCTAAGTGAGTTTCTAAATCCACTTAGTTACTAACTTAAACCATTTTTTGTGTTTTTCTTTTGATGAACTTCTTTACTTACTAATTAATGATATTTTTCTTAGAGGGAGAAATTAAGGAGGAGGAGAGTAGTATTGAGATTAGTTGTGAGAAGTAGTTGTAGGCGTGTTTTTGTTTCGCCTATGCGGTGTGAGCGCGTATTAGATTTGACTACCCCACTGTAAAGGTTTTATTGAAAATTGTTTTGAAAGAAGTTGCCAACAATTCTTTTTAGGAAGAATCATAAATCTAATTGGATATGGAAAAACCGTAGGGACAAATTATCCAATGTAGATTTCCGTCTTGATTCCATAAATGGTTAAAATGAACCAAAGATTGAGTTCGGGGGTGAGGGTACGAATATGGTCATAATGAACCACATCCGCCCAATTCCCAAATACTCAAACACTTTCAATACTTCAATCAATTTCTATTCTTAATCATACTATATTCCTGGTTCCACGATTGCTCCGCCTAAAGATCATTACGCTCTTCAATCTAAGCCACATATGTATAATCGTGAGTCACAAGTCCACGTGTTAGGCGCTCATTGGCTCACCTAATGGGTTCTGGCCAATGCCTTGGATGCACGTGGTGCGCTGAGCGCACCCGCCGCGTCCGGCGCATATTCCAGTATATTCCTGCATATTCGCTTTTGATTCTGCGCGTCTTTCGAAGATACTTTTTTATCCCTAAAATCCGAAAATTAAACTTTACGGAGTAAAAATCCGATTTTGATAAAAGCATTATGAAAATATTCATTAAAATAATAAATATTTAATTGGGCTCTAAAAATGGACTTAAAACATAAAATACAATTAATCATCATGAACAATTAATTGTGCTTTAGAATATCATTTCAAAACACAATTTTGGAATGGTTCTTTAGATTGCTCTTATGTTGGGTCGCGCCAACTAATACCGCGATATGTTTCATCATTGGATCCTTAAATGGAGAGACATGATTATGTGTCTACAGAAGCCCCCACTTTGACTGAGGTTCAGGAACTGGTAGTCAAAGTATACGGTGTGTCGGGACAGAGAACGATTCCAAACGCTCTGCAGTTTAGAACTGATCTATATAAGTCGGTCTCTGCAAAACAAAGTTAGTATGCAGGACAATAACTACAAGCAAACTGATTACCTGCAGGAGAAAATGTCAGCAGACAGGTGCTAACAACTTAGATAACGCACATAATGATGCAAATAATGCAAACTTAGACTCTCTAAGGATGCACAAGACGCTATGCAAGGATTAAGGTTATGCAAAGCTAAGACATGACACGTCATGTAAGGCCAGGGTTATGTAGGACTATAATGTAAGAAATGCAATGCAAGGTTAGGGTTCTGCAAGGCTGCAATGCAAGGTCAGGATTTTGCAAGGCTATAAGATGTGGATATGTAGAATGATCAAATGATCAGGATTGAATAGAATGATTTTCGAAATTCGTTTTTGATAAATGATCGAGGTCCGTAAACGAGATCCGCAAATTATAACTTTTCGGGAACGTAGGAAGCCCCCACTTTGGGTGAGCTTGCCTTGATTTAGGCACCTTGACCCTTAATTGAAATGTACTTGATCTGATATTGAATGCTGAAAGTTGTTCGCTGAGGATTCTTCTTTGGGGAGTTGATATCGTCAGAAACCATGGAATTGTCGGGGAGTTCTTCAGGGAAAAAGAGAGATTGGATTGAAAAACAAAAAGTTTAAATTTTTGACTCAAATGAATGTACGTAGGTGGGAAAAGGTTTTAACGAGGCTAGGTTCAGAATCGAGTCTATGTCGGGATCCATAAAGAGATTATGCTCCTAAATTCTAGAAAGTCAAATCATTAGACCCTGACTAATTTATTTTTATT
Organism: Beta corolliflora; assembly: GCA_947648045.1. Classification (NCBI taxonomy): domain Eukaryota; kingdom Viridiplantae; phylum Streptophyta; class Magnoliopsida; order Caryophyllales; family Amaranthaceae; genus Beta; species Beta corolliflora. The sequence goes on along the minus strand of CANSZD010003912.1, from coordinate 111,705 downwards.
TTAGCGGTCGGACCTCGAGTTGAGGATTCCTACGTATCCTTGCGGAATCAGACTATTTGTAGTTCTCGATCTGATTTTTTTAATGTGTCGTCGCCCTTTCGAGTTTTCAACCTAGCGAGCTTGGACATACCTTGAAAAAGGAGTTAGGATTGATGCAAGATTGAAAGGTTAAAGGCTTTATGTGAAGGTTGAATTGGTTAGGATAAGGTAAGGGTTATGGATTTGGGTTATATGGGTTAAGGTTTACGGGATTGAAGGATTTGAATGAGGGGTTGAACTCGTGTGCCAGCCCCCTAGCTTGACTTTTTATTTCTTTGCCTTGGCTTTTTCTTTTTGAATCTTTTCTTTTTGTGCGTTTTCTTTTGCTTTTTTCATTTTTTCGCACTTTGAATTTTTTCACTATTTTATTTTGCCTGGCATTGATTTTTTGTATGTAGTAAGGCTTGCTCACAAGTTATTGGTTTAGGGTATTGGAATGCTTGAAGGCTATTTGTGGAGCTTTGAAGGGATTGTTTGGTTTATGATCATGGAGATGATGGTTTAAGGATGATGGCGGGAGAGGGAAATAAATCCTGATCCAAAAGTATATCTATTTTTTCTTTTTCTCTTTCCTTTTTATTTTATTTTATTTCAGATTTCTTATTATTGTTAAGTCAAGTTCATTAGGTGATTTAAGTTTCATCATTGAATTAGAAGCATAAATAAAATGATGGAAGGCCAATGAAAATGAAAAGTGAAAATGCAATTATTTTATTAATAAAAAAATAAATAGAACAAAGCTTATTAGAAACACAGTCCTAAATGACATAGACTCGACATGAAAGGAAATGAAGGAGCTAGGGGAAGGACTCTCCGACTCAACCTAGAATTCTAGCGTTAAATGACTAAGCCTCCTGCACTGTCGAGATGTTCCCAAGGGGTTGCTGTTGTTGCTGACTTTCGCTGCCGTCGGGATCGGAAGTCTGCCACTATCAACCATGTCTTGCAGAGTATTTCGTAATGCCCAACACGCAGATGTTGGGTGTCCATTTCCTTGATGGTACTTACAATAGGCATTAGGGTTCCATTTTCTGGATCTATTTTCAGGTGCAGGGTCTGGAGTGGAACCGATAGGCTGTATTACTCCTTTTGCGCGACGCCTAGTGAAGGCTTCTTCTAGAGTCATGCCCAATGGGGTGAATGTTATTTGAGGCTTTTGATAACTTCCCTTTTCAGTAGTTAGGGCATTTGACATTAGAGCTAGAAGGGTTGTTATTACTCTTCTTGAAAGAGTTGTTGTTGTTGGAACCCTTGTTCTTGTCGGCTTGTACCTCTTCCTCAATCAACAAGCCTACCTTATAGATTTTCATGAAAGACTCTATAGGTTGGAATTTAATATGTTCTCCGTAATTAGGCTGTAGATTACGGATCACCATTCGGACTTGATCCTCTTGATATGTCCTGTTAGTCATTTGTGCAAGTTTTTCCCTCCATCTGTCAAGAAAGGTGACGAAATCTTCATTGGAGTTTTGTTTAGTCAACTCCAGCTCACGCAGGCCAATGGGAAGCTGAGTATTGTATATGTATTGTTTGTGGAACACTTCTCTGATATAGTCCCAGTCTCTGTTACCTGGACTCGGCAATTTTTGCCAAATACCCGGGTCGGTACGACGCGACGCCGACTCGGGTATGAAATACGAGTCAGATCCTCCAAGTTGCACTCGGACACAGTGCTAAACCCTAGTTGTTAGATCTGAAAATTTGTTGTTGATTCATGAAAAATAGGTGAATAATATTAGGGCTTTTTGCGTCCCTAGTGAGGCGATTGTTTTCATCCATTTTCGATGGTTGTTGATGGTAGGAGGAAGAAGTTGCAGAGGACAAAGGTTGAAGGAGGTGAATCGTAGAAGACTCGAAGTAAAAGGAAGAAGATGAACGTGGGCCACCAACTGTGATTTTTAATTATAAAAAACGTGGGCCACCAGCCCACCAACTGTTGTCTTTTCAAATACTATAAAAAAAGGGAGTGTATGTGTTGTTTGTGTAATCACGTGGAGGAAACTTCAATTTTTTTGACTTTTTGACCTTTTGACCTTCTTTTTTATTCTCCTCTCTCTCCCTTCTTTGTCTTTTCTCTTCTTTTTTTTAGTGTGAGTAATCGATCAGACCAGTGTACTATTATCCTTTCTTTCTATTTTCATTTTTATTCTGTAGATTTACTTTAGATTTATTATTAAATTTTAAAATATAAATTATTAATTTAACGTACCCGTACCCGTGTCCAAATTTCGGACAGAATCCCCGTGTCCTGATTTTTTGGAAGTGCCGCACCGGACACTCAGATCCGTACCCATATCCGACACTCCTAGACGAGTCCAGGTAACATAGGTCCCAGTCATTCAGCGTGGCTTTATTTAGTGATCTGAACCACTTGGATGGATGTGCATCCAAGGTTAAAGGAAAGACATAAGCAAACAAGTCCTTGCTCATGCCCTTAAGAGCCATAGAGATGGAGATAGCTCTCAAGTGGTCATCTGGGTCTTCGACCCCCTTGAATTTTGGGAGGTCACCCAATGTTACCTTTTAGGGAGTTTTTCCCTTAGTTCAGGATCAATAATGTCATGGCCATGATCCTAACCCTCGAGCGCAGGGATTGACTAGATCAATTGCTCGAGTTTCTCAAATCTCAAATCTGTGTTGGTCTTGACTGGTGGTGGAGTGTCGCCTTGTTCGTCTTCTTCAGTTACCTTCTCCCTCAGTGCCTTAATCTCTTTGTCTTGTTCCTCAAGACGAGAGTTCATTAGTGTGAGTTGAGCCATAATGGCACAGAGCTGTTCATTAATGTCTCCCATTTCAGACGATGATTCAAAAGAGTCGGAGGATTCGTCTGAAAAGGTTAGGATGCGCTTGACGAGTCTGGGAGTAGGTCGCCTTGTTGCCTCTCTGTGGGGGCGTTCCCAAGTTATAATCTCACGACCTGTCCTGAACAGAAATCGAATGGACCTCGTATAGTTTTAGAAATGATGCTTTTGAAATGATAAACAGAGATGAGAAATGGAATTGGGAAATTGGAGAATGGAAATGGAAAGGAAGATGAGAAATGATTAGAGATGGGTATGATTATGGTTATGATGGTGACATGATCCTAGCTATATGCAAATGCAGACATAGACTGGACTGGACTATGCAAGCAAACTGAATGATAAGACTTAGGGGATGACTTTTATAGTCCGTAGACTTGACTTTTATAGTCCGTAGACTGACTAGGGTTTACATATAATGCAAACTAGACCTAGGGAAACTTTATAGTCCTAAGATTGAGCTTTTATAGTCCGAAGACTGACTTTATAGTCCTAAGACTGAGCTTTTATAGTCCGTAGACTGACTTTATAGTCCTAAAACTGAGCTTTTATAGTCCGTCGACTGAGCTTTTATAGTCCGTAGACTAACTTTGTAGTCCTACGACTGAGCTTTTATAGTCCGTAGACTGACTTTTATAGTCCTAAGACTGACTTCTATAGTCCGAAGACTGACTTTATAGTCCTAAGACTGACTTTTATAGTCCGAAGACTGACTAGGGTTTGCATATAATGCAAACTAGACTTGGGCCTAAATGGACCTAAGATTTAGATTGGACTAGACTTAGACTTAGAGTGGAATTGATTAGGGATAGACTTGGACTAGACTTCACATAAAGATGCAGATGGGCCTAGATTTTGAAATGAACTAGACTTATATGGGCCTAAGATCGACTCTAATGATAGTGAATGTATGGACTGAAATGCACATGGGCTTAGAATGAATGCAAGTGAATTGGATTGAATTTGGTTAAATGGATTGAATTGGAGGTGTTTAGACTGGGATTAGAATTTTCCAAATTCGTTTTTGAAAGGAACCCCTTGTTTTTTATTTTATTAGGAAAAGATGATGGATTGATTTTGAAAATATTTTTGTAAATGTCGTGCATTATTATGATTTGTAATTGTTTTTAAAAAAGAGTAGAATAGAAGAGAGTGTAGGATTGATTTTGAAAAATGAAAGTTTTTGAAATTGATCGAATATGGTAAGGTAGGATTGACAGGGAAGATTAGTTGAACAACAGGGAGAAAATGGGAAGAGGTAGACATGCATGACAACTCTAACTCTACAATGACCACTTTAGATGCTTTTTTGAGGACAGACTTGACCTTGCATGAAAATACTGATTTTTTTTGAATTAGGTGAGACATATAGTTGGACCATGCGAATGCAGACGGACTGAAAATAAGATCGACTATCACGACGACCAAATCAAAGAAAAGCATGTGATGCACAGACTGTATGCCACGCAGCATTGTTGCGTGCGGCGCATAACCGTGCGTCTGGCGCGGGAGTGGTGCGCCAGGCGCAACTCAATGCGCTTGGCGCACTATTCCCCGACACTTTTTTCGGGGATTTAGGCAACGTTTTGGTTAATTGATGAACTTTTACATCTTATTTAGACGCGATTTTCAACGTAGCGAATAACAACGATTTTGACAAAATGACATTGACGCAAACTTGTTATCCTAGACTTCGAACAAAGGTCAAAAGACCAATAAGCATGGGACGAATAGACTGCGTGTCACACAACTAGTACGCGCGGCGCGCAGTCTTTGCGTCTGGCGTAGGAGCTTTGCGCCAGGCGCAACTTAATGCGTTTGGCGCAAAGCTCGGCGGCACGCTTATTGATAAACTGACGAAGGTTTGAGCGAAAACGACGATTTGTTTAGACGCGACTCACAATATTTTCGGGCACAAAGTGTATTAGCAGGCAAAAATTGCAATCACACATAAATGTCAGGTAACATGGATGCAAAAGTTCTCAACCTAAAGTCCAGTTCTACATTCAACTATTGGTCAGGTTTAGGTTAAGGCTAAAAAGGTCCATAACTAAGAGATTGATCCCACGCTTCGTATCCCTGCTTAAAGAGGTGGCCACGTGTAAGACGCAATCTAGTTTTCAAGTCAGGAACAAGAGAAAAATGCCATGGTTGGGTAGGTTTGCTTATGACTAAGATCCAACACTATCGCTCAGGAAGCTTTTTGGAAGGACAAAGTGCAAACCCCCTCGGGGTGACCTCACACAGAGAAAATGTGCTAATGAGGCAAGGTAGATTGTCCCTATGGTGGTTTAACAATAGTCATGCATATGCAAAACAATATATTATTCAAAGGCATGAAAGGAGAATGAATCGTATTTTTCAAGTTTCACCCACTCATTTAAAAATTTTTTTTTTTTTTTAAATCCTCCCCAGTGGAGCCGCCAAATTGTAGGCGTGTTTTTATTTCGCCTACGCGGTGTGAGCGCGTATTAGATTTGACTACACCACTATAAAGGTTTTATTGAAAATTGTTTTTAAAGAAGTCGCCAACAATTCTTTTTCGGAAGAATCATAAACCTAATTGGATATGGGAAAACCGTAGGGACAAATTATCCAATGTAGATTTTCCCTTCCTGACTCCATAAACGGTCAAAATGAACCAAAGATTGAGTTCGGGGGTGAAGGTACGAATATGGTCGATGTGGCCATTGTTGGCCTCTACTAAATATCGATTCATTACAGAATCAATGCCAAAGAATAATCATGTAACGTTTTAAATACCCTAAAAATATTTAGTCTAAATTGGTTCATGAAACACATAAAAAGACTATTTTTAGTGACATGTTATTAGGCAATCAATATTACAGGGAACCTAGCAGGTTGTTCAAATTAATCTGATTAATATTATAACAGTTCTTTAGGTCTTTGATTAGCAAAAATAACATGTGGGTGTTAAAAGCATTAAAATAGGACAATCATATAATATGCATTGAATAATCAGGCAAGCATATAATATACAAAGGCATGAATATAATAATACAAATATAAAAGAAAGCATAGAAAAGGGGTTAGAATATACAGTAGAACGATTATTACTTAGAGATCTACATCATGAAATAAATTGTTAGTAACTTCAAGGGAATAAATATAATTGATTATTCAAGGATCCTCAGGATTATATGCAACACCCCAAAATTACTCACTTTTAAATAAATAATTAATTAGGAAATAATATTTGAGTAATTTCGGAGTATTACTGTCATGTGACTAACACGCTTTCGGCAACCAACTACTAACTAAAAAAATAACTTGCAGTAGAAGACTTTAACCAAAAATAATAATACTCCTTTATTAATAAAAGTAAATATTGTCTCAATACTCATATAACCCTAATCTAGGAGAAGATCCCCTTCCTATTATGCTACCATGCACATCCAAAATTTACCTGCAAAACTGCTTACCAAAAAGCACTAGTACAGAATCATTGATTTGCGTCGGACCTGGGACCACCATTTGCGTCGGACGTCGATCCGACGACACAGGGCTCAGCACAAATGACGGAGACATGATCTGCGTCGGATGAGGAAACGACGCAGATGAAAAGCTATTTGCGTCGAATGGCAAGCGGAGTGCGACGCACATGACCCTTGAGGCCCCAGCATCACCAGCACCATTTGCGTTGGATGTAACACAAAATCCGACGCAAATCAACCATTTTAAAAAAAAAAGTCTATTTGCGTTGGACTTTGTCTTACATCCGACGCAAATTGATAATTTTTGTTTAAAAAAAAAAATTCACGTATCCAAGAATATTGAAATACAAGAATGAAATACAAAAAAGAAATCTGAATTGAACTAACATACAAATCTGAAATCTGAATTGAACCTAAAAAAATTGAACTGTCTATATAAAATTAAAAAATGAAATTAGATGGAACTAACATACAAAAAATTGAACCTAATTCTTCTAACATACAAAAAAATAGAATCAGATCTAACATACAAAAAATCAGATCGAACTAATTCTAAAAAAAGTGAACCTAAAAAAAAATCAGATCTAACTACTAAAAATTGAACCTAATTCTTCTTCCTCCTGCGAATCAGATCGAACTTCAATCGGATATTTATTCAACTACATTTACATAAAACAAGAGAAAAATAATATTAATTCATTGCATATCAATCAAATTCCACGAAAAGATACAGTTTCATCTTCCACGAACAATTATATAGATCGAAAAACAATTAAATCCATTAAATTTCTTCCAAATAAAAGAACAATCAATTAAATCATAAAACATGTACCAAACTTTAAAATGGCGATCAAACTTCACAAAAAAAAAAGAAAAAAAAAAGAGGAGAGAGAAAATAAAAACCTCGAACTTCATCTTCAAATGAACAACATCTTCAACCTCTGAAGTTACTCTAGAATGTTTGCCACTCTTCTTAATTATGTGTTTAATATGAGTTTAGTGCAGCATATCTATCTGAGCTCGTGCCATCAACAAAGTCGTGATATATGTTCCTTTGATATTATGACCATGAAAAAATTATGATTGGTTGAATTGATGGCATATAATTCTTGTGACAGGAAATCAAGGTGAGAAACTTAGATTAAGAACATATATGAAGCGTGAACTTAAACGATGATGATGACGTCAACCTCGCCGGCGCAGAGAAGGCTTGAAGCAATTAGAGAGAGAGAGATTGTTGTTGTTGTGATTTAGTTTGAATTTTTGTGATTTTTTTGGGGTTGAAGGCTTGAATCAATTGGAGAGAGAGAGAGAGAGGGGTGGGGGGAGGGAGTGAAAACGGCTGCAAAGAAGAAATGAAAGAGTGAGAAAAAACCTAAATCTTGGGTTTGAAATTAAAAGGGGAAGCATGTGCGTCGCACAGACCAACAGGTCCGACGCAAATCAGATCCACCCTCGTGACATGCATGGATAGGCCCTCAAACTATTTGCGTCGGATGGGCTTATAGATCCGAAGCAAATAGTTGGATACAACTATTTGCATCGCATTTAACTTACCTTCGACGCAAATTGGCTTTCATGATTTGCGTCAGACATTGACTGGGGTCCGACGCACATAAATCTTGCACCCATTTGCTTTAGCTTTTTGCGTCGATTGTGTGATACATCCGACGCATATAAAGCATGATTTGCGTCGGACGCCGGGTACGTCCAACGCAAATGACCCTTCTACGTCGATTCACCTATTGTACGACGCAATTGAGGAGATGCAAATCAACATTTTTGTACTAGTGAAGGTAAACAGGGCAAAGCCAAATAAGAAAAAGGAAATACGCGTCAGTATAAAACTGAATACGAAATGTACTAGATAAGTGACACATTTGTTAGTTCGCAATATTTTTCATTTTGAAAACTCCATCACTAATAATTCAAGAATAACTATTTTCAAACACTTTAATAATAATTCAAGAATAACCTTTTAAGAACAAACTCTTTCCAAACACTTGAATAATAATTCAAGAATAACCTTTTAAGAACAAACTCTTTCCAATTAACTTGGTTTAAAAATAATCTTGAAAACAATTCTTCTTCTTATCTCCCCTTTTATTTCCTAAGTGTGCACACCCCCCAAGTCATCCCATCACGGATCTATATCAAGGGGTAACAATAATTACCAACAAGTGGACTTTGAAGCATGAAACCTTCTTGATGTTAATCTAGCAGTAATAATAATAATATGACTTGTAAGTCAAGAATAAACCTCCTTTTCTCATAAAAAACTTTTTGAACATTCAAAGTTCATTAAATAAATCAGCCTTTCCTTGATCGATCTTTACTTTCTGACATGTTAGACACCTCGACACGAATTCGACAACTTCTCGCTTCATATTCGGCCACCAATAAGTCTCCTTAAGATCCTAATACAACTTATCACCACCAGGGTGCACAGAATATGGAGTATTGTGCCCTTCCTCCTGATGGGTTTTAAATATATACCGCAAGTGCACAATGTTTGTTGTTAGCAGAAACTGGCAAATACGGGTCGATCCACAGGGAGAGGAGTTCTATAGATTTGTGCTCAATTATTTAACTACTTCAAGAGCAAAATTTGATTGAATAATTAACAACTAAACTAGAATAAGTTAGAACACCAAAAGATGGAAGTTTATCAAATAATTAAAAACCTAGGGCAATTGATCGGTCCACCATGCTTATACCAATTTAATCACTACAATATAGTTCAACAATACTTGGATTGAGGTTCTAATAATTAGAATATTTCGTTAATCCTACGGTCGGGCCTTAACAATTCTTAGATCAACATATGCCAGTACGGTCGCTCAACATAATCAGACCTACCTATTGTAACAAGCCTCTAATGAGTATGATCTTTCGATTCTAACTCCTATTAGCTAAACAAAACCCATGATATTGCGCAATTACATGAATTAAACAAGCATAACAAATCAATAGGAAATTACTCTAATTCAATCCGAATATCGAAGAACTTTAAACCACAATCAAATAGGTATAAACATTTCCCTCTCTAAGCCCTAGAAATAGACTACTCACTCATGATAAAAATAAACTCAATAAACATAATGCAAATATAAAAATTCATTAAAATAAGCAAAGTAAAGAAGAACACCGAATTATTGAAGAACAATGAAAACCAAAATCATCGATCTTTATAATCTTCAAAGTAAACAGTTAATACAAAGCTATAGAGAGACTAAGTGTTTTAAACCTAAAAATGGCCAAAAAATAAGATAGATAATCGAAAATAATAAAAGCCTATTTATAGTTTTTACAAAAACGGCTAAAAAAAGGTAAAAATTAACCTTCCGGGAAAACCGTCCGGTCGACCGGGCAAAACCGCTCGGTCGGGCGACGGTGATCTGAAATTACGACAATGAAGGAAATTCCTCCCGGTCAACCGGGCAGAGCCGCCCGGTCGGGCGCACAAGCAGTTTTTGCCCTCTTCTCACCCCGTTGGCCGGGCTAACAAGCCTTGGAGAATGCTGAACTTTGTGACTCGCCCTGTCGGGCCGGGCTCGCCCTGGCCGACCGGCGAGTGTGATTTCTCGCCATTTTCCTTGCATTCTTCGTCCAAAACACTTGTGCAATCTCCCGGATCTTCTATGGGCCATATGCGACCATTGGACTTCCGTTTCACAACTCAAATAAAGGCTTTGGAGGCCTAATCTGCGTAAAAACAGCTAACAAACGGAAACGAGACAAAACATATCAAATCACACATAAATGAGCTCAAACCGGCACCCAAAGCTAGGGGAATTGGGCTAAATACTCTATATAAAATAGACTCATCACCTCCATAATCTTCCTCTTAAGCTCTTAACAATTTTGTGGTATACACCACCTTCCTTTAAATCTCAAGCTTCCATCACCATGAACCTTGAAATCAACTTCCTTTCCTTGCTTCATCTTCTCATTAATCTTGTCTAGGTGCTCATCTCCAAGTTGACTCTCTTTGTTCTCATCGAAAATTGACCATCCCAACGACAATGCACTCAATCTTGCTTCAGTCTCTCCGGGATTCAAAATTTCAAGGCTAATCATTTGCATATCTCGTTACAATTCCTCAGGAACTACCAACACATTCACGCTATGACTCGACTTTCTACTCAAAGCATCGGCGACTACATTCGCATTCCCCTCATGATACTGAATATCTAGGCCATAGTCCTTAATCAATTCCAACCATCTTCTCTGTCTCATATTGAGATCCTTTTGAGTGAAAATATACTTCAGACTCTTGTGATCAGTAAAGATCTTGCAAGTCGTTCCATACAAATAATGTTACAAAACTTCAATGCAAATATAATAACAGCGAGCTCTAGGTCATGGGTAGGATAATTCGACTCATACGGCTTCAACTGACGCGACGCATACGCTATCACCTTCCCATTTTGCTGCAGAACACACCCCAATTCATTCTTCGAAGCATCACTATACACCTCAGATCCTTCATTTCCATCAGGCAGGGTTAAAACAGGTGCATAGGTTAAAAACCCTACTTCAAAGTCTGGAAGGCTTCCTCGCATTTCTCATTCCAATCAAATTTTGATTCTTTCTTCATTAGATTAGTCATCGGCCTTGCTATCTTCGAGAAATTTCACAAATCTCCTATAATAGCCAGCTAATCCCAAAAAACTTCTTATATCAGACACATTCTTCAGTGTAGCCATTCACTAACGGCTTGTATCTTCGCAGGATCCACAGAAACTCCTTCCTTAGATACATAATGATCCAAAAATGCTACTTTCTCCAATATGAACTCACGCTTAGAGAACTTTGCATACAATTGGTTCTTCCTAAGCGTCTTTAAAACTATTCTCAAATGTTCATCATCCTCTTCTTCACTCTTCGAATAGATCAAAATATCATCAATAAACACTACGACGAACTTATCCAAAAACTCATGGAATATTCTATTCATCAAGTCCATGAATATAGTCGAAGTATTGGTCAATCCAAACGGCATCATTGTAAACTCATAGTGATCATAAACACGTCCTAAATGCAGTCTTAGGTATGTCCTTATCGGCTACCTTCAATTGATGATACCCTGAACGCAAATCGATCTTGGAGAACACACTTGCTCCATTCAACTGATCGAATAAATCATCTATCCTAGGCAAAGGATACTTATTCTTGATTGTCACATTGTTCAACTCCCTATAATCAATGCACAACCTTATACTTCCATCTTTCTTCTTCACAAAAGGTGCTCCCCAAGGTGATGCACTAGGTCTAATATAACTCTTCTCCAATAATTCTTGCAATTGCGTCTTCAACTTGCTCATCTCAGGAGGTGCCACTCTGTACGATGCCTTTGAAATGCGCGCAGTACCAGGAACTAAGTATATGGTAAACTCAACGACTCTCTTAGGTGGCATACTAGCAATCTCATTTGGAAGCACATCCATAAACTCATTCACAATCGGTACATCCTCAATCCTTGACTCAACTTCTTTGCTCACATCTCGCACACTACAGAAGAATAACTCACACCCCTTCTTTACCAACTTCTTTACTTGCATTGCGGAAATGATCCCAAAACTCTTAGGATTCCCAAATTGTCCATATAAAGTTAAATTTCCTAAAGGACTCTGCAATACCATTTTATGAGCTTCACAATCTATCTTAGTCTTGTAGGAACCTAACCAGTTCATTCCCAAAATAACGTCTAGATCTCCCAAATTGAATTCTATAAGATTAGAAGGGAAAACACACTCTCCTATCTTTAAAGGTAAGTCTTTATACATATTAGTACACTTTATAACTTCTCCAGTAGGTATACATAATAAGTCAATCACTTCGTAGTCTACTAACCCCAAACTCTTTATGATGGATGAAGAAATAAATGAATAGGCCGCTCCAGAATCAAAGAATGCTTTAACTATAACGGAGTTAATAGAAAAAGTACCAGAAACTACATCGGTGGTGATGCAAGTCCAAGGTCCAAAAGAAAAGCCTAAGCTGATGCATCACATGCCTATTATCAGCCCTAAAACCCTCTCCTAATCATGGATTACTTTAAGAGTAATCTCATGGTTTATTACAAACTTAAATTATCAACAAAAGCAAATAAAACCCAAACATAACTTGGGCCTTCAATTCACACGTCCAACTCATGTCCCACTTCTTGTTGTTGTTGCAAAACTTGATTTCGGCCTAAAACTTATCCAAATTAAGTGTTTGACCACTTTTTTTGTAAGTTCAGAATGTGAACTTGTTGATAGACCTATCAAAGTCCACGAAATGAGCCAAATTAACCGAATTATGGTTGTTAGGAATATAAGTATCAACATTGATAGTTCTAATTCGTCATATAATGCATGGGCTTTTCTTTTGGACCTTGGACTTGCATCAGGTGGACTTTTCAACTTCATTGCGACTCATCACGAACAGTTTCTCTGGAGCTTTGCTCTGGTTGTTGTTGTTGTTGTTGTTCTCATTCGCAGGCTTTCCGTAGCTTCCTTGGCCATTATGCGCTACCATAGGCTTCGGCCCTTGGTTGCTCGCTTGATTATTCCCAGAACTTCCTTGACTATCGTTCCCATTACCATTTTGTTCTCTCTTATGCTTGGTGAAACACTTGAATTCCCTATGCCCCTTCTTCTGACAGTAATGACAAGTCACTAGTTCTCCTTTGCAGTCTTACTAGAATGATTCTTGTTACACCTCTTGCAATTGTAATTCCTCTCACATTGAGCCTTACCATTTAAACCTTGGCCACTTCTCCCTTGGAAATTTCCATTCCCATTCCTATTCCTCTTAAAATTTCCTTGATTTCCAGATGTATGAGAAGATTGATATCGAAAACTCTTTGAAACTGGACCATCTTATCCTCTAGAATTAGCATGACTCGAACTAGCTTGCACTCCAGCATCATCTAAGTTAGATCTCTCAGATATGCTAGGATGCAAAGTGGATCCTTGCTCATTTCTTACATGTCCCTCATTAGGGTTACCTCCAGCTTAGACAGTGGTTCCCCCTAAGGGGTTTATGATAACAGCGTAATATGTTATATTTTTACTCCATTATTTTTGTCTGATATTTGTCCTTTATATATTATTTTTATATTTTTACCGACTTTTATTAGTAGTGAGTTCTTTATATCCATATTATATTTTATTGAATAAAAAGCTTAAATAGTGTATTATTTTTGTTATATGTACTTTACCATTTCACATTGGAAGAGGAAGACCACAAAAATAATCAAGGGAAGACAAATAGAATAGAAGAAGGAAGAAAGATATAAAAGAAGACCAAAGGTTAGGAGCTTAGTGCTCGCGTGAGTTTTTGTGGAGCAAGAGAAGCATGATAAAGCCCTTAGCCCATGTTTTTACTCTTCCCTCTCATACTGTACCCAGCCAGAGAAACCAACTCTCCTATTTTCCATCATATACGCATAATAGAAACGATGAGATTTCACCTTCTTCTCAGCCAAATCTTGTGGCAATTCTTATCTTATTCTCTAATCTTTATTTGGGTATGTATTACCCATATTCTCACACCAAAAAAAAGATGCACAATTTAGCCAAGAAATACCGAGAGTTTAGTGGGGGTTTGATTGAGTTTGTAGTTGGGTAATTAGCAAGTGAAGGAAGCCATTGAAAGGAAGCTTAGTCTCAAATTCAAGGTCGAACAAGAGCCACGGTGAAACGCAGGGTCGTAGCTGAGTTTTGTACGGTGTTCTTGGGCACATATTCATGAGTTCTTCTCTAACTTATTGTTCTCAATTGGTAATCTTTCAATCTACTTTTCTATTTTATTAGATTCTTATTGTTAGTATGGTGAATTAGTTTGGATATTTATCAACTTGAGTATTTTACCCATTAATTATTATTTGAATTTGCTTATGATTCATGTTTAATTGGTGATTATGCATATTACTAGTGTATATATGGTTGCCAATTATTGCTATCTGTATGGTTTGGCTTAGTTTAGATCATATAGTCAAGTAGTCCCTAATTTACATTAAGTCTGGTATCATGGTTTAATTTAAATTAGAAAGTAAGTTCAACCTAATGATTGTGAGCATTTATGTGATTAGAATAATTAGGATTAATGATGTCTCCTAGTTTATAATGCTTCTAATTTTAATTCATACAAGTTGCAAACATATTTGTATTAATTAGATTGGTTTAGAATCGATTTTGGCCTAGTTCAAAATTGGTTTTAAGTAAGGGAAGATAGGGAGTCTTTGCGATCAAAGTCTTTACAGTTAATCTAATAATTATATTTGGTTAATTTCTCAAGGTCGACAATTTATCGTACTAGTAATTGAATCTAAGGAAACTATGAAGTTGAAATGGTTAATTGTGTCGTCACTTGTAAATAGTAGATTAGCTTTTCATTTACTTAGTTCTATTGGTTAGTGTAGGCGTGATTTTATTTGCCTACCGCGGTGTGAGCGCGTTTATTTGAATACCTATTGTTAAAGTTTTATTAAAAATATGTTTTTGAAGTTGCCAACAAATTTTTAGAGGAAAACCTATAAACCTAATTGGATATTGAATTGTAGGGACATCTTAGGGACTTATCCAATGTAGATTTCCCCGTCCTGACTCCATAGATGAGCAAAATGAACCATAGATTGAGTTCGGGGGTGAAGGTACTAATATGGTCATAATTTCACTTTCTTTCATTCAGGCAACACTAGGGGAAAAAAAAGGAAGGGCTGCACAAGAAGGGTTGCGTTTTATTAAAAACGCAACCCTTCTTATATGAAGGGCTGCGGTTTCCAAGGAAACCGCAGCCCTTTTTGTGAAGGGTTGCGGTTAGACTTGAAACGCAGCCCTTCATGGAGTATGAAGGGCTGCGGTTTTAAGGCTAACCGCAGCCCTTTATGTGAAGGGCTACGGTTAGCCTAGAAACCGCAGCCCTTCATACACGAAGGGCTGCGTTTTCTAGGATAAGCGCAGCCCTTCCTATCCCATTTCAACCTGTGAGTTTTGCGCGCAACACACAGTAGCACTCACTCGCAAATTTCCCTCGCACACTTAGCTCACCCCTCTCCCTCTCCCTCTCCCTCTCCCTCACACTCACTCGCACACTCACTCCTCTCCCTCACACTAACTCGCACTGCCATCACCGGAGCACTGACACATCGCCGGAGTGCCGTCCCATCACCGGTGCACACTTCTTCTTCTTCTCTTCTCTCAGCGTTGCCTGAGCTCCTTTTTCTTCTCTTCTCTCAGCGCGCCTTAACGCCGCCACCACCACCACTACTGTATTGTCAGTAATTCCCCTCTCACTCTCTCTCCTCTTTGTTTTATTTAATTTCTCTTCTATTTTGTGTTGTAAAATATGATTGTAGGGGGTGGGGGAGGGCTTGTGGAGGGTGGGTAGGGGGTGGGGGTGTCGGGGCGGGGATGGGGGATGGTCGGGAGGCCTGGGCATGGGGTGGGGGGAGGGTGGGCATGGGGTGGGGGAGGGCGGGGAGGTCGGGCATGAGGTGGGGGAGGGATGGGGGAGGCCGGGCATGGGGTGGGGGAGGGTCGGGAGGCCGGGCATGGGGTGGGGGAGGGCAGGGGGATGCTGGAAAGGGGGTGGGGGAGGCTGGGGAGGCCGGGCATGGGGTGGGGAGGGGGGGGATGCCGATGGGGGGTGGGGTGGGGGAGGTGGGGAGGGTGGATAGGGGTGGGTGAGGCATTGTTGTAAGTTGTAACACATGTTTGGTATCATTACTATCTTTCATTTTCTTTTTTGTTTTATAATGTAACTATGTAGATTTTTAGGCTTCGGAAACGAAAATTAAAGGTCATTTTACGCCTACATGGCAATGAGGGAGTGCAGTGGGGGGCAGTAGTGGCGGTGGTGGTGGGACTGTGTTACAAATGTGGAGAGTGAGGTCACATGGCAATGGAATGCTCTCCACATTTGTAACACTTCTCATTACCTCCGCCGCTACCAGCTGATGGGCATTCCATTGCCATGTGACCTGATTCTCGGGTCATTTTAGGCCTAATTTAGCCTTTTCGCTTCCGAATCGTACTTATCGAGTCATTTAACCCCAAATTCTTTGTGAACATGATTATATGAGGTATAATGTAACTATTGTGTAGAGTTTTAGGCTTGGATTTGTTCTTGGTTGCATTTCGGGAACGAAAAGGTCATTTTAGGCCAAATTTTGCCTTTTCGCGTCCAATTCGTACTTATCGAGTCATTTAACCCCAAATTCTTTTTGAACATGATTATATGAGGTATAATGTAGCTATTGTGTAGATTTTTAGGTTTGCAATTGTTGTAGGTTGAATTTTGGGAATGAAAAGGGCATTTTAGGTCTATTTTAGCCTTTTCGCTTCCGAATCGTACTTATCGAGTCATTTAACCCCAAATTATTTGTGAACATGATTATATGTGATATAATGTAACTATTGTGTAGATTTTTGGGCTTGCATTTGTTCTTGGTTGCATTTCGGGAACAAAAAGGTCATTTTAGGCCAAATTTTGCCTTTTCGGTCCAATTCGTACTTATCGAGTCATTTAACCCCAAATTCTTTTTGAACATGATTATATGGGGTATAATGTAACTATTGTGTAGATTTTTAGGTTTGCAGTTGTTGTAGGTTGAATTTTGGGAACGAAAAGGGCATTTTAGGCCTATTTTAGCCTTTTCGCTTCCAAATCGTACTTATCGAGTCATTTAACCCCAAATTCTTTTTGAACATGATTATATGAGATATAATGTAACAATTGTGTAGATTTTTGGGCTTGCATTTGTTCTTGGTTGCATTTCGGGAACGAAAATGTCATTTTAGGCCAAATTTTGCCTTTTCGCGTCCAATTCGTACTTATCGAGTCATTTAACCCCAAATTCTTTTTGAACATGATTATATGAGGTATAATGTAACTATTGTGTAGATTTTTAGGTTTGCAATTGTTGTAGGTTGAATTTTGAGAACGAAAAGGGCATTTTAGGACTATTTTAGCCTTTTCGCTTCCAAATCTTACTTACCGAGTCATTTAACCCCAAATTCTTTTTGAACATGATTATATGAGGTATAATATAACTATTGTGTAGATTTTTAGGTTTGCAATTGTTGTAGGTTGAATTTTGGGAACGAAAAGGTCATTTTAGGCCAAATTTTGCCTTTTCGCGTCCAATTCGTACTTATCGAGTCATTTAACCCCAAATTCTTTTTGAACATGATTATATGAGGTATAATGTAACTATTGTGTAGATTTTTAGGTTTGCAATTGTTGTAGGTTGAATTTTGGGAACGAAAAGGGCATTTTAGGCCTATTTTAGCCTTTTCGCTTCCAAATCGTACTTACCGAGTCATTTAACCCCAAATTCTTTTTGAACATGATTATATGAGGTATAATGTAACTATTGTGCAGATTTTTAGGTTTGCAATTGTTGTAGGTTGAATTTTGGGAACGAAAAGGGCATTTTAGGCCTATTTTAGCCTTTTCGCTTCCGAATCGTACTTACCGACTCATTTAACCCCAAATTCTTTTTGAACATGATTATATGAGGTATAATGTAACTATTGTTTAGATTTTTAGGTTTGCAATTGTTGTAGGTTGAATTTTGGGAACGAAAAGGACATTTTAGGCCTATTTTAGCCTTTTCGCTTCCGAATCGTACTTACCGAGTCATTTAACCCCAAATTCTTTTTGAACATGATTATATGAGGTATAATGTAACTATTGTGTAGATTTTTAGGTTTGCAATTGTTGTAAGTTAAATTTTGGGAATGAAAAGGGCATTTTAGGCCTATTTTAGCCTTTTCGCTTCCAAATCCTCCCCCCCCCCACCGCACAGCCCCCTCCCCCCCCCCCACCGCACACCCCTCCCCCCCTCCCTCCCCGCCACCGCACAGCCCCTCCCCTCCCCCCCTTGCCCTCCCTCCTCCCCCACTGGCCTCTCCTCCCTCCCTCCACCCCCTGCCCCCCCCCTCCCCTCCCCCCCTCCCCCCCCTCCGCACACCCCCTCCCCTCCCCCCCCCCCTCCCCCCGACCCTCCCCCCAATGCCCAACCCTCCCCCCCCCACCGCACACCCTCCCCCCCCCCACCGCCCAGCCCCCCCTCCTCCCCCCCGCTGCCCCCTCCCTCCCCCCCACCGCCAACCCCCTCCCCTCCCCCCCCCCCTCCTCCCCCTCCCCTCCCCCTTGCCCCTCCCCCTCCCCCCCACTGCCCCCCCCCTCCCCCCTGACCCCCCCCTCCTCCCCCGCCGCCCTCCCCTCCCCCATTGCACGCCCCTCCTCCCCCCCCCTCCCCGCCCCCCTCCCCTCCCCTCCCCCTCCCCTCCCCCCCTGCCTGCCCCCCCCCTCCCCTCCCCTGCACCGCCGCCCCTGCACACGAGATGCCCCTCCCCACACCCCACCCCCTTAGTGGCAATGTTAATTTTTATTTTTTGTTATATTAATGCATTATTTGTACAATTTCAGGGAGATGGCGGATGTGCATACCGATAACACCACAAGTGGTGCTGAACACACTACCGAGGATGAGTCTTTCGATGCGAGAAAGGAACGGGGTAAATTGTCTCGATTTCGCCGTGAAGAGATAAATGCACAAATGCCTAGGAAGTCATTGGCGACGAAAAAGAGAAAAGGAAGGGGACCTACAAAGTCACTAGGGAAACACACAAATATGACTTTGGAGTATGATAACATGGGTCAACCTTGTGGAAAGTGGCGTCAAAAGTATGGCATGCAAGTTGGCATTTGCATGCATAAACTCTCCATTTTGCACTCATGGAAAGAGGTGCCCGAGGGATTGAAGCGGTGTCTATGGGAAGATACCATGGTAAGCTTCAAGTACAATAACGTTTAGTTTCTTAATTATTTAGTTAAATATATGTGTAATATTACTTATAGCATATAAATTACAACATTTGCGAAAACTAATTTGTGAACTGCGTTTTTCGTAGAATCAATTCAATATCGAAGATGATGAAGCCAAGAAGAATGTATTTCTATCCGCGATTGCCCAGAGATTCAGAGATTTCAAGGCTAAGTTAGTGTCTAGGTGGATCACTAAGCGGAGGAAAGTAGTAGGTACAAAGAAGAAGAACATCTACGGCGAGAAACACAAGCCGATACTGAGGCTTCACCGGAAACATCATCTGCACCATCCAAATTACCATTTCAAATATGGAAAACTATCAAACCCGAAGAGTGGGAAGCATTTGTTGCCAAGAAAACAACCCCACAAGCTATTGTAAGAATATTTTATTAAGATTTTATAAACTTAGATCCAAAGATATTGTGTATAGCACCGTACATAGCTAACCTTTGTTTATAATTGTGTGTTTTAGGCAAGTCGTGAGAAAAGTAGCTCGAGTGCAAAAGCTAGGAAGTATTATCATCATTTGGGTGCTCATTCGTACAATGAGGCGAGAGAGAAGTGGATGTTCAGCCATTACCCCACAATAGGGTCGACAACGACAACGGGGAGTGGCTCAATGACGACACAGCACAATCTCGGCAACCGATAGAGTCCTCGATTGGTGGTGTTCGATGCATGGGGTTTATGCAAAGGGAAAAAGAGTCTTGCCCGACCCCGAACACAACGGATAGCCAACGCCACTGTAAGTACAGATTATATGGTTATATAAGGTATATATAATATAACTTTTGCGCTCACAAGCATTTCTCTCTTATACTTATGTAGATTGGCTTGAAGGAAAAAGAGGCAACTGGTGAGTTCACTCCTAAAGGACACATTGATGCATTGCACGAAACTTTAGGACCGGACCACAGTGGACGCGTGAGGGGCGTAGGAGGTGTCCGCCTCGGTTTGAGAAAGGTATATGGTGATCAATACACTACAGCGACAAAATCAAGTGTAAGTAGTGTGAATTCGGCAGCGTCAGTAGATGTGGAGGCTATGAAAGCTGCAATTCGGGAGGAGCTAAGGGAGGAGATGACCCATAACTTCAACGCCATTTTGGAGCAAATGGGTTTACCGACTTTTGCTGCATTCAAGAAGGGTAGTGATACTACACCTAGGGGTGTGCACTTTTGGACCGGGAAAATTCGGACCCGACCGACCGAATGGACGTCCCCCGGTCCACGAAAATTTGGGATTCCGGGTTTCCGGTCCGGTCCGGCCCAAAAACTCTTTCCGGCCGGCCGGGGCCCGGAATTCCAGCTTTTTTTAAAAAAAAAAGTTTAAAGGTTAAAAAAATGTTTTAAACTCAAAAAGTTAGAAAGTTAAAACCTCATATTTATTGCCTTTAAAATTATTGCTTTTAGAACTATTATATTTTAATATATTGAATTTATAAATATATTTAAACCTAAGAGAAAGTTTTTTTTTATAAAAAAATCTAAATTCCGGTCCAACCAGTCCAAAACCGGACCGGACCGGAATTTTTCCGGTCCGGTCCCGGTCCAAAAAAAAATTGGATTCCGGTCCACCGGTCCAACCGGTCCGGTCCGGTCCGGTTTTGGACCGGTGCACACCCCCCACAACTACCTAGCCGCCCGATCCACCGTAGGACCCAGTTGAAGGTAATCACTTAATCCCTTTGCTTTGTTAAACAACTATTGTTACGTTCTTAAATGCATGAAATTCTTACTATATATATGTTGTTTCATAGACTAACTATAAATAGAGTGTTTTTTACAGGAAGCGACACCATGTGAACTATTAGCTCGAGGAGATGGTTATGATAGTTTCATCCTCGTAGCTCATGGCCATGCACAACCCTCTAGTGACCGAGTACGATTGCATAACCAGTTAGTGAATCATAATCACTATGTGGTCACCCTCAATGAAATTGTGTCAGGTTTCGAAGAATTACCTCTTCTCCGAAGCCGGCTGGTTGGTCTACAGTTACTAAATGATGCCCTTAGCAGTTATGTTCTGTGGCCGCGTGCATTGGTGCGATTTTCAGATGAGGTACAATGATTAACATTCATATATATATATATATATATATATATATATATATATATATATATATATATATATATATATATATATATATATATATATATATATATATATATATATATATATATATATATATATATATATATATGCGTGTTTTCTTTTATAGTTCCTATGATAGTCAGTAATATCTTTACTTTTAACTAAATACTAGGTTTGGGGGAAGGCCGACTCACATGCCAGGTAGGGAAAGAAGGCATGTTCACCTTATAAGAAAGCAAGTTTACGTGATGAAGGTGAACGAAATGTGGTGACGGGAAATGTTTCTAAGACAAAAAATCCACTTATTATCGATCCAGAGGTGGTGCAGAGCCTTACTACGCCATGCTTTTGGTTACATGAGTGCGCTAGCGATTTACCCGATGAAAGCGCAATTGAGGTTGCTTTGGGGGAGCAACAATTCTACTACCTTGAGGACTCATCGACATTCATTTCAAAGGTTGATATTAAAGAATTCTTATGTGGGGTAGAGTTGAATGTTTCCATGATACAAACATTCATGAGGTAATACATAAGTATATAAATTAAATATACATATACATATATATGCCTTAAGTAGTTTTCAAATCCATAATAAGTAATTGTTGGTTTACTTTTAATATAATCAATATAATTTCTCAGGTTATTATACAATGAATTGCTTGCAACATCTAGTGCAATGTTTGGTTGGTTATGTCCAAACATAATACGAGATGACAATTGCTTACAAAACAAAGCCGAAGTGAAAGAGTATCTCGACATGAGTTTCAAAGCATCATCTCTTTTTGGATATCATCAGATCATTCTTGTTCCTTATATTGAAAAGTATGCTTGTTAAACTCGCTTTACTTTTATTATTCGATACTTAAATTGACCTATTAATTGTTTAACGATTAATAATAACTATTTTTTCTTATTGTAGGGCTCATTGGACACTGCTTGCGATATGTTTGTCACGTAACGAAGTCTACCACTTTGATTCTTTGCGTCGACAACCACCACGGACCTTACTAATCAAATCATTGTTAAATAGGTAGCCTAATCGAAACTCAATATATGCGCACTTATTAATATTACACATTATTCATCATCTTTAAATATATAAACAGTTAGTACATCTAATCTTATAATAATGTTGTTGATGTAGTGTGATGAAGCATATTAGTGCAACAGGACTTCGAGCACCAAAAGCTCCTGTTTGGATATCAGTCGAGGTAACATGACTAATTTATTTGTCCTTATATAGAAACACTTTTAGCCACATACTACACATCTAATTAACATGAATGTCATTGGATGCATCCTTTGGTGAACATTTAGTGTCCGCAACAAGAAGATGGACTTGCATGTGGCTATTACGTGCTGAGGTACATGTTCGATATCGTCAACC
This sequence comes from Beta corolliflora, assembly GCA_947648045.1. Classification (NCBI taxonomy): domain Eukaryota; kingdom Viridiplantae; phylum Streptophyta; class Magnoliopsida; order Caryophyllales; family Amaranthaceae; genus Beta; species Beta corolliflora. The sequence goes on along the minus strand of CANSZD010003912.1, from coordinate 89,100 downwards.
AGTGCACTAACGCCGATGATCTTCAAAAGGTATGTAACTTATTAGTATATGTTAGTTTAGATTAGATCTATTTGTAATAGGTATTAATTGGTTTAGAAACCAAAGTAGCACATGCATATATTTGGGAACGAAAATGTCATTTCTAGGCCTATTTTTGCCTTTTACGCTTCCAAATCGTATTTATCGAGTCATTTAACCCCAAATTCATTTTTAACATGATAATATGAGGCATAATGTAACTATTGTGTAGATTTTTAGGTTTGCAATTGTTGTAGGTTGAATTTTGGGAACGAAAAGGGCATTTTAGGCCTATTTTTGCCTTTTCGTCTAATTCGTACTTATCGCTTCATTTAACTCCATTTTCTTTTTCAATATGATAATTTAAGGTATAATATAACTAGTGTGTAGAGTTTTAGGCTTGCATTTGTTTTTGATTGAATTTCGGGAAGGTATATGTTATTTTTAGAACTACTAACTACGGTACGTAAATGATTGAATTCTTATATTATGTGTTTATTCCTTGGTTGTTTTGCAAGGTTTATATGAATAACACACCACGTTTGAGGGCCTTCACCACGGAACGAATTACATGAAGTTCGGGATAAGTTGGCGTCCCACATTTGCGATGATTGCTTATGATACATCTACTAGTTTGTATTAATTCTATGTACATTTTTCACATTATTAAATATATACATATTTAAAGTTAATTATTATATTACGTTCAAAAACTTGTCATATATTATTATTGCAATTTGATCGTTTTTTTTTTGTGTCGAAGGGAGGTTTTGGGTGGGGGGTGGGGTGGGGGGGCTGCCATGGTGGGTGGTGGCCGGGCTATGGGTTTGGTTGGGTCTTGGGGTGGTGGGCAGCAATGGGTGGAGGAGGTGGCGAGGGTGGCCCGGGGTGGGGATGCGGGGGAGTGAAGGGGGGTGGGGGCTGGGGTGGGGGGCGGGGCTGGGGCGGGGGCGGGGGAGTGCGGGGGTGGGCGGGTGTGGGGGGGGGGGGGTGGGAGTGCGGGGGTGGGCGGGGGGTGGGGGTGAGTGGGGCGGGGGGGGTGGGCGGGGGGTGGGGTGTCTTTGGGCGAGCGGGGGGTGGGCGGGGGGGGGCGGGGGTGGGGGGGGCTTGGGGTGGGCGGGGGGTGGGGTGTCACTGGGGCGGGGGGGGTGGCGGGGGTGGGGGGGTCTTTGGGGTGGGCGGGGGGTGGGGTGTCTTTGGGGGTGGGGGTGGGCGGGGGTGGAGGGTGCAATTTATTTTTTTTTAAAAAAAAAATTTGAATGTGAAGGGCTGCGGTTTTAAGCCTAAACCGCAGCCCTTCACTTAAATAGGGCTGCGGTTTAGGCTTAAAGCCGCAGCCCTTCACAAAGAGAAGGGTTGCGGTTTAAGCCGAAAACGCAGCCCTTCAACCTTATAAGGGCTGCGTTTTTGGCCTAAACCGCAGCCCTTCGTTGTGAAGGGCTGTGGCTAAAAACCGCAGCCCTTCTTATCTATCAAGGGTCAGCTATGGAAAGGGTCACGCCAAAAACGGCACATGACCCTTCCTTGTTTTTCCACTAGTGCAACTTAGCATGATTTCACTTTCATTCAAGCAACGATTCTTTCCAATATTAGGAGATATAGAAAGTATCTACATGACAACCTGAAGAATTAAGCAAAGATATATGTAGGCAATTTCACATCAAAGAGTACTAATCTATCTATTGAGGGAAACAGCTGAAGCCAAATTACCTAAACCAAACAACTTCCTAATAAGACACTTAGTACAATTAAACCTATTAAGACTCTTAACTTACAAAAAGACTCTTTGAAGATATCAGCAAGTTAATCTTCACTCTTGCAAAACAATAATTCAACCAAGCGTTTCTCAACATTATCCTTGAGAAAATGATGTTTGATCTCAATGTGCTTGGTTTAATATTGCTAAACAAGATTTTTTGAAATCTTGATAGCACTAGTGTTGTCACAATGATAGGGACACTTTCACGGACAACACCAAAATCTTTCAGCTGGTTCTGTATCCACAACAGTTGGAAACATCAAGCTACTGCTGCAATGTATTCTTATTCTACTGTGGATAAGGCCATTGAATTTTTCTTTTTAGAGCCCCATGAGATCAGACATGAGCCTAAGAAATGAGCCATACATGATGTGCTTTTCCTATCAACAAGGAAACCATCTTAATCTGCATTTGTATACCCTACCAGGTTGATAGAGGTGCCTTTGGGGTTCCACAAGCACAAGTAATTTGTTCCTACCAAATACCTGTGTATTCTTCTAACAGCCTTTAGATGTGACTCCTTGGGATGCTTTGAAATCTAGCACAACACAATGTCATGTCTACTTGATGTTAGGTACAAGAGGGAACCAATTATCCCTCTATACAATGAAACTTCCACATCCTTCCCTTTCGAAACAAAGATCGAAGCTTTATGGAAGTGGGAACAGGAGTGGGGTAAGCTTTACTTTTCTCCAGACCAAACTTCTTTAGAAGTTCTCTAAGGTACTTTTGCCGGTGGATCATGATTCTATCAGTTGTTTGCCTAATTTGTAAGCCAAGGAAGAATCCAAGTTCTCCCATCATGCTCATTTCAAACTCACTCTGCATAATAATAGCAAATTCATCACATAACAACTATTTAGAGCTCCCAAAGTGATATCATGAACATAAATTTGGACTACTAGCAAGTGTTTCCCCCTAGTATTGCTAAACAAAGTTTTGTCAACTGTTCCCCTCTTGTATTCATTTTCCATCAGAAACTTTGACAATCTCTTATAACAAGCTCTTGATGTATGTTTGAGGCCGTATAAAGCTTTAGCAAGTCTGAATACTAAGTGGGGAAATAGTTGATCAGCAAAACCAGATGGTTGTTATACATATACCTCCTCCTTCAAGTAGCCATTCAAGAATGTTTTTCTGAAACAATTTCATATTCATGTGTGCAGCAAATGTAATAAGAATTCTAATAGCCTCTAATCTAGCAACAGGTGCAAGGGCTCATCATAATCGATGCCTTCTTGTTGATTGTAGCCTTACACCACAAGCCTTGCTTTATTTCGAACTATGTACCAAGATCATCCAACTTGTTTCTGAGCACCCATCTAGTACCAATGACTGATCTATCTCGTGGTCTTGGCTCAAGATGCCATACCTGGTTTCGTTCAAATTGATTCAATTCATCTTGCATAGCCTACACCCAATCTGGATCATTCAAGGCCATCTTATAATCAGCTGGTTCTACGGTGGACAAGAAAGAAACGAAAGCATAAAAGTTTTCGTAAACAGCTCTTGTTGTTTGATTTCCTTATTGATATCATTAATGATTTCATCAGATGTATGAGAAGATTGATATCGAAAACTCTTTGAAACTGGACCATCTTATCCTCTAGAATTAGCATGACTCGAACCAGCTTGCACTCCAGCATCATCTAAGTTAGATCTCTCAGATATGCTAGGATGCAAAGTGGATCCTTGCTCATTTCTTACATGTCCCTCATTAGGGTTACCTCCAGCTTAGATAGTGGTTCCCCCTAAGGTGTTTATGATAACAGCGTAATATGTTATATTTTTACTCCATTATTTTAGTCTGATATTTGTCCTTTATATATTATTTTTATATTTTTACCGACTTTTATTAGTAGTGAGTTCTTTATATCCATATTATATTTTATTGAATAAATAGCTTAAACAGTGTTTTATTTTTGTTATAGGTACTTTACCATTTCACATTGGAAGAGAAAGACCACAAAAATAATCAAAGGAAGACAAATAGAATAGAAGATGGAAGAATGATATAAAAGAAGACCAAAGGTTAGGAGCTCAGTGCTCGCGCGAGTTTTTGTGGAGCAAGAGAAGCAAGATAAAGCCATTAGCCCATGTTTTTACTCTTCCCTCTCATACTGTACCCAGCCAGAGAAACCAACTCTCCTATTTTCCATCATCTACGCATAATACAAAAGATGAGATTTCATCTTCTTCTCATCCAAATCTTGTGGCAATTCTTATCTTATTCTCTAATCTCTATTTGGGTATATATTACCCATATTCTCATGCCAAAAAAAAAGATGCACAATTTAGCCAAGAAATACCGAGAGTTGAGTGAGAGTTTGATTGAGTTTGTAGTTGGGTAATTAGCAAGTGAAGGAAGCCATTGAAGGGAAGCTTAGTCTCAAATTCAAGGTCGAACAAGAGCCACGGTGAAACGCAGGGTCGTAGCTGAATTTTGTACGGTGTTCTTGGGCACATATTCATGAGTTCTTCTTTAACTTATTGTTCTCAATTGCTAATCTTTCAATCTACTTTGCTATTTTGTTAGATTCTTATTGTTAGTATGGTGAATTAGTTTGGATATTTATCAACTTGAGTATTTTACCCAATAATTATTATTTAAATTTGCTTATGATTCATGTTTAATTGGTGATTATGCATATTACTAGTCTATATATAGTTGTCAATTATTTCTGTTTGTATGGTTTGGCTTAGTTTAGATCATATAGTCAAGTAGTCCCTAATTTACATTAAGTCTGGTATCATGGTTTAATTTAAGTTAGAATGTAAGTTCAACCTAATGATTGTAAGCATTTATGTGATTAGAATAATTAGGATTAATGATGTCTCCTAGTTTATAATGCTTCTAATTTTAATTCATACAAGTTGCAAACATATTTGTATTAAATAGATTGGTTTAGAATCGATTTTGGCCTAGTTCAAAATTGGTTTTAAGTAAGGGAAGATAGGGAGTCTTTGCTATCAAAGTCTTTACAATTAATCTAATAATTATATTTGGTTAATTTCTCAAGGTCGACAATTTATCGTACTAGTAATTGAATCTAATAAAACTATGAAGTTGAAATAGTCAATTGTATCGTCACTTGTAAATAGTAGATTAGTTTTTCATTTACTTAGTTCTATTGGTTAGTGTAGGCGTGATTTTATTTGCCTACCGCGGTGTGAGCGCGTTTATTTGAATACCCATTGTTAAAGTTTTATTAAAAATATGTTTTTGAAGTCGCAAATAAATTTTTAGAGGAAAACATATAAACCAAATTGGATATTGAATTGCAAGGACATCTTAGGGACTTATCCAATGTAGATTTCCCCGTCCTGACTCCATAGATGGGCAAAATGAACCATAGATTGAGTTCGGGGGTGAAGGTACAAATATGGTCATAATGAACGACGTTTGCCCATTGCTGGCCTTTACTAAATATCGATTCATGGTAGATTTTATGCAGAAGAACAATCATAAAATATTGCCTAGGTTGGTTCGAGAAACACATAAAAGACTAATTTTTTTGGTGACAAGTTATTAAGCAATCAAATTACAAGGTTCCTAACAGGTTGTCCAATTTATTTGAATTAGTTAGAACAATTTTTTAGGTCTTGTTTAGCAATAATAACATGTGGGTGATAAAAAATCATGCAGGACAATCATAACAATCAGGAATATTATATACAAGAATAATAATAAAAAAGGTTAGAATTTACAAGAATCACGATGATCAATTAAAGATCTACATCATGACAAGGAATTGTTAGAAACTTCAACACAATAAATATATTTGATTATTCAAGAATCCTCCGGAATTATACCTATGCGGTTTAGGTCGAAGAGCGTAACGACTTTCTGGCGGAGCAATCGTGGAACCAAGAACGCAATATGATCAGGAATTGGAAAAGGATTTGAAGTATTGAAAGTGTTTGAGTGTTGGGAGATTCGAAGTGTATTTCGAAAATATTCGTAAGTTTTTGTGTTTGTGAATTGATAATTGAAAAACCGTAACTGATTCGGGAAATCGCCCATATTTATAGGCAGTGAGAAAACTGCGTAGCACGCGCCTACTTCGCATGGCGCAGTCCGATGTGGCAGGTGTAGGTCCACGCGTCAGACGCTGATTGGTGCACCTGACGTGGTCTGCCCAATCAAAGGTTGTACACGTGTAAACGCGTGTTTAAAAAGATAGAAAAGAAACTTGCGTCTCACAGGGTCTGCGCCAGACGCAGGACTCTGTGTGAGTCACAAGTCCACGTGCCAGGCGCTCAATGGCGCGCCTGACGCGTTCTGTCCAATGTGCTGGACGCACGTGGCGCGCGGTGCTTGACCGCCGCGTCCGACGCATATTCCAGTTTTTTATTAAACACGTATTTTGAAGATAATTTTCGATCCCTAAAATCCGGAGATTGAATTTCACGGAATAAAAATCTGATTTGTATTTAAAATATTTATCGAAGATAATAAAAAATATTTTTTAAATTAATAAATATTTACTTGGGCTCTTAAAATACCTTAAATGGACTTACAATATTTTATGGGCTTAAAATACAATTAATCATCATGAATAATTAATTGGACTTTAGAATATCATTTCAAAACACAATTTGGAATGGTTATTCGGATTGCTCTTCCGTTGGGTTGCACCAACTAATACCGCGGTATGTTTCATCATTGGACCCTTAAATGGGGAGACACGATTATGTGTCTACATAAGCCCCTACTTTGACTGAGGTTTGCAAAACCGAAAGTCAAAGTATACGTGTCGGGACGGAGAATGATTCTAGATGCTCTGCAATCCAAAATCACTCTTTTACGCCGGTACTTGCAAAAGCAAAAGTTCCAGGAACAGACACATGTTGAACAAATTCGCAAAATATGAATCTTGCAAAAAAAATATGAAATGATATAGATGAAAAGGAATCATGAGCTATTTTAGTCCGGCTCATGTCGGCGTAGAACTACTTTAGTCCCGCTCCAGGGCTGTGTTATGATGTGTAGAGCTACTTTAGTCCTGCTCCAGGGCGTAGAGTTATTTTAGTCTTACTCTAGGGCATAGAGCTACTTTAGTCCTGCTCCAGGGCATAGAGATATTTTAGTCCCACTCCAGGGCATAGAGTTGTAACGTGTAGAGCTATTTTAGTTCGCTCCAGGGCCTAGAGTTATTTTAGTCCCACTCCAGGGAGTAAAGCTACTTTAGTCCCGCTCCAAGGCATATAGTTATTTTAGTCCCACTCCAGGGCATAGAGCTACTTTAGTCTCGCTCCAGGGCATAGAGTTGTCTCGATTGATGATGGTCCGCAGACCCAGCGCTAGATTTGCCCGCTGTTTTGGTTTGTAATCGTCCGCAGACCAAGCAGTGGATTTGCCCGCTGTTTTGATTTGTACTAGTCCGGAGACCCAGCGACTGGATTTGCCCGCTGTTTTTATTTGTACTTGGTCCATAGACCCAGGCGCATTTGCTCGCTGTTTTGATTTGTAATGGTCCGCAGACCTAGCGTTGGATTTGCCCGCTGTTAGTACTCCTAAGTACTTGTTGTCCCTCAAGCAATGTATGTTGAAAGTTTGTGCAGAGTATCGCATGTTGGAAAAATGGCAAAATTGTATTTTTGTTGTGAATTTCGAAAATTTGTTAGTTTGTCACGCGCGACGTTGAAGTGTAAGGAACATTTGAAATCATTTAGATTCGACGAAGTGGGCCCCACTTTGGCTATGAAGCCCCCAAGCGCATTGTCATACTTTTGCGCAAGACGCAAAGACGTGCGATTGGCGCGGATGTTGTGCGCTGGGCGTAGTAGAGCGCGTCGGGTGGTGTTTTAGTGATGCGCCCGGCGCACGTCGCGCGCGTGGCGCAGGTCTTTAAACGACCTTAAAAACAAGGGTTTTCGAAAAACCCTTTCATGTCTCTTTCTCTCCGTCGTTTTCACTTCTCTCTCTCTCTCTCTCTCCTAAGCTTCGAACTTCATTGTTGAGGCACCAAAGCTTCGAATTTTACTCGAACTTGAATACTTTTTCAGATCTAGGCTAGAGGAGTTATTATTTTCACTTGATTGTAAGTTTTGTGAGGTTTTTGAGTCACCTTGAACGATTTCGAGGGGTTTGGGGTTAGAAAATTTCGACCCATTTCCGGGACATTTTCCGGCGAGATTTTTGCCAATTTCTTTATTTCGCATTTTCTGTTGTTTTCTTTTATTTTTGCTATTTTTTACTCTTTCGTTTGGTGCGCAAATGCTTGATTGTTGTCGGTGATTTTCGGACTAGATTACGTACGCCCTTTCGGTGAGCTCCGGCGAACTTTCAGACGAGCTCCGGCGAGTTTTCCAATGATCTCCGGCGAGTTTCTCACGAGTCTAATACTCGTTTCATGTGAGTTTGTATCATATTTGTAGTTTAATAATTCTTAGATCATGAATCTAGAATTACATTGTGTTTAATGTAGTTTCTAAATCCGGAACTTAGAAACATGTTTAGGAGAACTTTGAATTTGATGGCACTACTTAGATCATGAATCTTAGAATCAGAATTAGCGTAGCTTCTAAGTCTGATACCTAGAAATATGCTAAGGGAACTCTGAATGTGTGGATTGGCTGCTGGTTGAAATCATGCTTTAGGTGATGATATATGTTCTTCTGCTATAACCTGCATTTTATAACTCAAATGGATTTCGAAAATCTCATGTGATGGTAGTGCTTTGTATGAAGCTGTTTTGGAAATTACTGACTCATGAAATCTAGTAATTTATGTTAGAGTCAAGGACTCTTTGATTTTAGTCTTATTCGTTCATTTCAATCCGGTTAGCATGTCGCCAGAAGATTCCGGCTGGGAGGATGGTGATAGGGCAGCTCCACATCCCAAGAGAGCATGGAAGGTTGTGGGATGGACTCCTGAGCAGTTGCATTTTAATCCGGAGCATCATGGTGAGTATCTGCTCTGTGTCGTCTTCCGTTTAGATTAAAGCTTAGGTACCCTTGTTGATTGTACTTGCATTTGCAGGACGAGAATAGGACCCGCCATTTTGGCACCTTCGAGTTTGACTGGCTCAAGAAGGTCCGAAAGCTTCAGGATCGAGTAGTCTTACTTGAGGAGAGCGGGCTACCTCGCTTCATTGATGTCTATGAGAGCCTGGGAGAGGTTTATTATTCTGAGATTGTAGTTCGCGATTTGCTGGAGTGGTGGTGGGATACCACCAACACTTTTCACATGCGCCGGGGGGAGCTGACTATTGCCCCTTTGGACTTCTCCTTAATCTCCGGTCTGTCTTTCACCGGCACCTGAGTGCCATTAGGCGAGGCGTTACCGTTTAACACCCCGCAGGTCCGAGATTTGATCAGCCCGATTGCTGATGTCCTTCCTCCGGGTTGCAAGGTGGCGGCGAAGGGACTTTCTATGTCGGGGACTTCCGACGAAAAGAAGGTGCGCATTCTGCTGTGGTTAGTTGTATGCGGCCTGTTGCGCACCTGAGTGCCATTAGGCGATGCGTTTCTTGAGGCCTCTGGCGAACCTGTCTCTGGTGCCGACCTATGACCGGGTCGAGCCGGGCTATTACGATCTTTTTTGCCGCTGACCGCTTGCAGCCGTGAGTGATGGTAAATCGATCTCACTTTTTGGTCCCTGGAGACTTCTTGAGGTATGATCGTGCACATTGTCTTTTTATTTGCTATCTCGGTTGGACCTGATGTGGTTTGTTAATATAAATCTGGTTTTTTTAGTACTTTGCGAGCTTGGCCTCGGAAAGGCTTCTGGATCTTTCTTTCCTTGCCGGCCTTTGCTGGGCGCAGTGCAGGGGGTACGATGTGGTACGGTGGAGAGCGTTTGGAAGGCGATCCGGCGTGCTAGGGATGACCAAGTAATCATAATGAACCACCCTTATCCCTTTGTGCATGTAGGGAAATGCCGATTTTTTATCTATTCAAAGGTTTACTTTCTATCCTTGGGCTCAAATAGCTCGCCTTTTGACCTTTGAGAGGGCCATTTTCTACGAGAAGGAGGACCCCGTGGTACCTTAGTGACGCGCCAGTTTGACGGCTCGCTGTCACTAGTTCCTCGAGATCCTCCTGCCATTATGCTGGACATGGAGGCCTTTGCTCAAGCTGTTGAGGAAGGGGTAGAGACTTGGATGAGCTACTGCGATTTTGTTTCTCGTGATCTTGACTACACCGCTGACCTTCTACCTCGATTGGCTCCTGTTGTTCGTTTTAACAAGGTATGAGTCTTGAACTCGTTTGTTTTTACTTATTTTGACCTGATGAAAACATTAACTATTGTTATCTTCTTTTGGCAGGACGCGACTGCGGCTCGCACCTCGTTTGTTTCGGATCTGAGAATCCGGTATGTTGGGGAGACAGGACTTGTTGAGGAGACGGTCGATGCTGCCCCAGAGGTGGAGCAGCATGTTGTTCGTGCTATGCCGGCCCATGTAAGCTCGGTAAGTATTGAAAGTCAGGAACTCTCGCTTACTAATTTTGTTTGATTTGACTTTATGTATTGTGTTTATTTTCAGGTTCCTCGGGACACTGTCGTCCAGATCCTTCGAGTAGTTGACTCGCTAAAGCATGGGATGTCGAAGCTAAAGAGGAGCATGTCATGTCGATGAATCGATGCACATCGCCAGGTAGATCAGTATATTGTATTTTGATTGCTGCTTTTGTTTTGTACTGGTTTCTAATGCTTTGTGACATTTTATGCAGCCTCGTCCCCAAGAGAGCGGGCCTCATCCCGAGCCTAGGGTTTCGACTCAGTCTAGTGTTTCGACCCAGACTCCGCAGGATTCGATGTCTGAGAGGCCTCGGATGAATGCGTTTGCTGGGCAGATCGGCGTGGGAGGCACGTGATTCATGGGGGATGCTAGGTCCAACCGCTACCTTAGGACTCTCCCGATGTGGATGCATCACATGCAGATGCAGCAGTGCAGCAGATGCCTCCTATGTGGTCGATACCGCCTATGTATCCTCCTACGTAGCCCGAGATAGGCTATGATTGGCGAGGATCTTATAGGGGCAAGTCGAGCGGCGTACAGATTGAGGAGCCGAAGGGTTCTTCTTCGAGGAAGCAAGATCCTCCTTCTTCTTAGAATCCTGCTTTGCTTCGCTATTGTATACCTGTGACCTGCATTATTGTTATGACATACATATACTTTGCATGTTGATATGTATTGCGCCTTTGTTCTGACTGTTGTTTTACTAATGCTACTTTTATGCTGTTGATTGACTTTTGCTAGCAATGCAATTTTTACGCGTCTTAATTCCTAAAATGCAACGTATGGATGCAAAAACAAAATATTAGATATGACTCAACGTTATGATGGAATGCAACTGACTCAAAATAAATATGCTCTATTTTTGTTTTAAAAGTTGGAATGGAGCGTAGTCGACCTTCTCCCAACAAAAAAGAAAGGAAATAAGGAAAGGAAGAAAGGGGAGTGGGAGGGTGGGTTTTGAATAAAACACATAAAAAGTGTTTATATGAGTGAAACAAAATAGGTGAAAGTCTGTAATGGCCTGTCATGTGAGATGCACAAGAGTCCGGAACAATATGTGCACAAGGGATTAGGTGTGCCTGGCGCACGTGGGCTGCGATTAGCGCAAGGGCCTGCGCCTGGCACAGTCTAAAGCGTCTGACGCACTGATCTGCATTGGCGCATGATGCGTTTTCCGTCAGGAACGACAAATCAGAATCTGTATAGGATGGGGATGCAGACTTCTTATAAATAGGGAAATAGTGTGCGTAATATATAACAAGTTCAGTATTATTTGTTTATGCAACTTTTGCTCTCTATAATATTAATTCTTTGATTGTTCGCTATGGCTTTTGAACCAATGTTGAATGGGTGGCTGTCGGCGCTGAATAATGCTGAGAAACAAGAACTGGAAAGGCGACACATGCATGTGCTTGTTTGTGCAATTGGACTATAATTTCCTTTATGCAGCTGTTAATTTTTGGATGTTACCAATCATTGATTCTGCTTTGGAAATCATGAGTTAACTATTTTTCCTGAGGAATTTGGTGCTATAATTGACTGGACCTGTAGTCAATTACCCTGTGTCCCTAGTCTAGAGGATTATTTTTTTAAGGACTTTGAAATGTTTATGGATTTGAAAGAAGAAAATATATCTGAAATTGTGTATGGGAGGAGGGTGTATTTGACTAGATTAGCTGCAATGTATAGTCCTCCTACTGAAAGGGCTAGGCAGACATATCGCATGCGAGCGTTGGTATTTTGTCTGCTTAGTCGATTTTTATTTGTGAACGGGGACAATGGTGTTGGATTTTTGTCCCTGATTACTGTGGCAGAGCAACTGGAGGTAGGCCGAACTCCGATGCAGATGTGTGTAGGGGAGATGATCTCTAGTCTGGATGCTGTGAAGAAGGACACGAAAGGACAATTTTCATGGAGCCCCCTACTATTGCAAGTATAAATATATATATTTTTTTAGTCATGAACCAAAGAATTTATTTTTACTTGTGTATACGGATATATTATGACTCTATGCGAAGTAATAATATATAATAATTTTTCTGATTATTACACGAGAATGAATAATGGAATGTATAATGGAATTATGATATTACATCCTAAAAAAACAAAAATAAAAAACATCGAACACTACGCCCAACGCAAAGTGCGTCGTCTGGCGCAGCCTCTGTGTGTCAGGCGCACGTTAAGTGTTGTGATTAATATTACTCGATGTGAAGCAATAATAACATATGTTGTACTTAGTATTTCCTCTTTAGGAAGCAATATTGCGTATATTATTACTCTGTAGGAAGCACTAACAAAATAATATTGCACATATTATTACTCGTTAGGAAGCAATAATAAAATGTATTGCATGTATATTACTCTTTAGGAAGCAATAATAAAATAGTATGTATATGTATTATTACTCGTTGGGAAGCAATAATAATATAGATTTTATCTGTTGATGCAAATCTGGCTGATGGAGCATTTGAGGCTAATTGATCCTCCAGAGAACATGAAGAGGTATAAAAAAAGGGCTTCATCGGCAGTAAGAAGATTTTTACTAAAAAGTCGTTTGAGGACTGGACCTTTTTCTTTGGGGATGACGAGCGGGGTGTTAGGTGGGTAGTGCCATGGTGGAGAATTGGCTCCATGGTAGGTATTCGCGACGATTCTCCCTATGTGAGTTTGTGTAGTCTGTATACCATGACCTTTTATTTTCCTTCGAGGGTATTAAGACAGTATGGGTACCGTCAATTAATTCCTGCAGAGGATACTATTGCACCCAAAATATATGGTCTGACCTGGAGTGGAATTAGGAAGTGGGAGAGATATTGGGGAGAGCGGCCAATTTGGTATACCTAGGAAAGATTAGAATTTGAGAAGATGTCTAAGAGTTATATAGTATGGATGTTGACTAGGGAACCTGTTATGTGGAAAGAGGTGAGGGAGAAGAAATCCTCTGAAGTGACTAAGAAGCGGAAATTTACTCCACGCCTCATGGCGAAAACCTTAGAGAGTTCGAATAATAGGGGCAATAAATTAAACCAGCTGGAAACTCATCTGCAGGGAAGAGTGGCCAGAAACAAATTACTAAAGCTTCCTATGTGAAGGAACGTTTAGGGCCTAAGGTAGTACCTGCGCGGGAAAGACTTGGACCACGGGTGGCACCAACAAAAAGAAGACTACGCTTAAGGGGTGTAGTAATCAGGGAAAGGAACGACGTAGGAAGGACGACTCGACAGACAGACGGTCCTATAGGCAAAGGGAAGGAATCAATGGTGTATTGGGAAAAGAGAAAGGGTCTAGACCAAAGCTACAGATGGAAAAGGGAGAAACTTCTACCAAGGAAAAGGAGGCAGAAAAGGCTGAGAAGGGAAAGTTAAAGAAGGACTGATTGCAACAATGCCTTTAAATTATTACTTGTTTTTTTGAGTTATTGTTATTATGTTGATTTATTGGTTTCAATAAGCCTTGCATGCCACATAGTTATTTTATAGAATAGTCATTACTTATGTTTCATGTTTTATTTTCATTCAGCAAATAGTAATAAAAATAAAGTTTATTTTTATTTAGACCGAAGTGAGCCTAAATATGTCGCAAAAATATATTGTCGTATTATTTTTTTAGCATCGTAACGAATGCCTAAAGAACGATCGAACCAGCAGCACAGCAGAGTAGTGCACTAGACGCGAAGAGGTGCGTCTGGCGCATTGCGCTGCGCTAGGTGCAACTCACGTGCTTCTGGCGCAAATAGCTATTTTAGCAATTTTTTAGGCTCGTATGGACTGAAGGAGGTTTTAATTATTGTAGGGGCCGAACCTTGTACAAGGTTTCCTACGTATCCAAATAGGAATCAGGCCGTTCGTAGTTCTTGCTAAAGAATTGGATTACTTTTACCAATCGAAGAATTGGTTGTGTTTTACACATAAAATTTCTTGAGTTGATCAAGATTGGTTAGATTATGAAATCCAGTGCCATTCATGTCAATAAGTTGAGCTTCTCCTCCAGATAGGATTGTCTTGACAATATATGGACCAACCTAAGTAGGTCTGAATTTACCTTGGGCATCTAACACATTTTTCCTTAATGCCTTAAGCACTAAGTCACCATCCTTAATATATCGGGGTTTGACCTTCTTATTGAAAGATCGTGCAATGCGATTTTGATAAACTTGCACATGATGCAAGGCAGCTAAATACCTTCGTCCATCGAGCAATATGAGCTCCTTGAATCTAGTTGTGACCTAGTCAGCTTCGGGGATTTGACTTTCCAAGACAATGCATAGGGATGGTATTTCGAGTTTAATGGGTTGGACAGCTTCTACTCAATAGACAAGGGAATAAGGTGTAGCTCCAGTAGATGTTCGAATAGAAGTGCGGTATCCCCATAAGGCAAAGTGTAGTTTATCTGGCCAATCCTTATAATTTTTTGTCATTTTCTGGATAATGGCTTTGATATTTTTATTAGCGGCCTCCACAGCACCATTAGCTTGGGGTCTATATGGGGAGGAGCGATGGTGCTTGATACTATATTTTTCAAGGACTTGTTCGCATTCGGCTTGGAAGTGGGTTCCTTGGTCACTTATGATTTCATGGGGTACTCCATAGCGACAAATGATGGTCTTTTCTAGGAAGGCAGCTACATGTTTGGCTATCAATTTGGCATAGGATGCAGCTTCTACCCACTTGGTGAAATAGTTTATGGCTACGAGGATGAATTCATGTCCCCCAGTACCACGTGGTGTTATTTTACCAATAATGTCAATACTCCAAGTTGAGAATGGCCAAGGTGAAGTAAAGGTGGATAACAATGAGGGTGGGACATGTTGCAAGTTAGCGCATAATTGGCATTTTGGACAGGTCTTGGCATATAGGTAGCAGTCTTTCTCCAGCGTAGTCCAATAGTAGCCTAAGCAAACGATCTTTTGGGATAACATGCGTCCGTTCATGTGTGTGCCATAGATTCCATTATGGACTTGATCCATAACCGTCATGGTGTATGGTTTATCGATGCAGGGTAAGTGCACGCCTTATGATGTCCTTTTGTACAGTATCCCGTTATATTCGACATATTGGGAGGCCAAGAGCCTTAAGGCACATTGGGCTCTTGTAGAAGCTTCAGGTGGATATTCCTTTTTAGTTAGGTAGTTAAGGATGTCAGTAAACCAGGGTTCAGAAGGAGTTTGATCAGGCTCGGTGTCTAATGTGTGAATATAATCAGGTTGTTGCCGTCTCTCAATGACTAGGGGCATTTCTGGCATGGTGCGAGGAATCCTAATCATAGAGGCTAAACGAGCCAAAGCATCGGCAAATTGGTTTTCTCTTCGAGGGAGATATGTATATTATATTTCAGGCATTTGTTCAACGATGGCTTCCAGATAGGCTTGGTATTACAAGAGGCTTTCATTTGTGACTTTCCATCTTTTAGAGATTTAGTTGATGATCAAAGATGAATCACCATATACTCTTAGTTTCTTAATGTCGAGGGATACTGCGGCCTGGAGCTCTATGATGCATGCTTCGTACTCGGCTGCATTGTTAGTGACGTCAAAGTCAAGCTTAACAGAGAGAGGAGTGTGTTCGCCTTCAGGAGATAATAGGAGTACCCTAACGCCACATCCCTTTTGGTTGGAAGCACCATCGATGTATAGTGCCCAACTTTTGTCTTCCGTCATGAGAAGGTCTTCATCGGGAAATTCATACTCCTCATGAGATTCATCTATGGAGAAATCTGCTAGGAAGTCTGAAACGGTGTTGCCTTTGATGGATTTATGAGGGATAATCAAATTTGGCCAACATTACTACCCAGCGGGAGAGTCTACCATTAAAGGCTGGCTTTTCGAATAAGAACTTAAGATGATCCAGTCGTGACACTACGTGGATTGTGTGAGTAAGCATATAATGCCTAAGCTTCTTAGTAGCCCAGAGTATTGCAAGACAAATTTTTTCTAAGGGAGTGTAGCGAGATTCATAGTCTAAGAGCTTTTTAATAAGGTAGTAAACGGCGCACTCTTTCCCATCAACCTCATGTGCCAACATGGCCCCAGCTGCGGTCTTAGTCACAGTCAAATAGAGTCTTAAAGGTATGTCAGGCAAGGCAGGTGCTAAGACAGGTGGATTGGATAGGTATTCTTTTATTTTGTCAAAGGCTTTTTGGCAATCTTCATCCCATTCGGCAGCAACACTCTTTTTAAGCTTTTTAAAGATGGGCTCACACACCATGGTCAATTTAGAGATGAACCTACTAAGGTATTGAATTTTACCTAAGAACCCCCTTATATGCTTTTCATTTTTAGGTGGAGGCATGGTTATGATAGTTGTTATTTTAGTATGGTTAACTTCAATCCCTCTAGAACTGATGACATAACCTAGGAGTTTCCCAAAAGTGAACCCAAAGGCACATTTTTGTGGATTAAGTCTCATGTCATATTTTCGAAGTCTCATGAAGAACTTCTCAAGGGAGGTATGGTGTTCCTTTCTATCTTTGGATTTAACTATCATATCATATACATAGACTTCTACATCTTTATGCATCATGTCATGGAGAAGGGTAGTCGCAGTTCTTTGATAGGTGGCCCCTGTGTTTTTTAACCCAAAAGGCATAACAGTATAGCAAAAGGTCCCCCACGGAGTGATGAAGGTGGTCTTTTCCATATCTTCCTCGGCCATTTTTACCTAATTATATCCCGCATACCCCTCCATAAAGGAGAGAAGGGCATGATTGGCAGTATTGTCTACTAAGACGTCTATGTGAGGTAAGGGGAAGCCGTCTTTGGGACTTGCTTTGTTGAGGTCTCTATAGTCAACGCACATCCTAACCCTCCCATCTTTTTTAGGCACAGGCATGACATTAGCTATCCAGTCAGGATAGTTATCTACTTTGATAAAACCTGCATTAAGCTGTTTGATAAGTTCTTCCTTGATTTTCAAGGCTACATCAGGCTTTATTCTTCGTAATTTTTGTTTGACAGGCTTCATGCCTTCGATTAAAGGTATGGTATGCTGAGCGATATCGTGATCTATGCATGGCATGTCCAAATGGGACCATGCGAATACGTCAATATATTCAATTAACGTTTTGATTAATTGGGCGCGTTCGCATTCATTTAAAGTTAATCCAATTCTTACCTTCTTTGGTTAATTATCATCTGAAAGATTAAAGTTTTCTGTTTCTTCGATGATTGGAGTCTTATTTTCATGTTCTTCCACTGCTTTAATTATTTCTTTTTCAGATTCATTGTTGCAATCATAAGGAGAAGGAGAAGAAGAAGTAGAGATATTGCACAAGTCATAAGCAAATAAGTTCATATTAATGAAATCGAAAATCATAGAGTTGGACAATGACTCGGCAGAAAATAAGGACTCTACTTGGACACTAGGATTAATACTCATACAAAGTCCCAACTGAGATGCTAGACTCAACAGACTCGGACTCAAACTCTGACTCTAACTCAGATGACTCGGACTCTTCAGACATCGGTCCTTCCCCTGTGGTGAAGATCATCTTCTTTCCATTTGGAGTAGTCAGCTTGATAGTCTTCCTCCATCCTTGCATGGTGCCACTTGTAGGAGTGATCAGCATAGCAGGGTCGAAGGCCTCGTGTTGTAGTACAGCATGAATATGAGCAGTGTCATTTGGGCATTCGACTCTTTCTTGACCAAATAGAAGTCCCAATGCCTTGTAGTCCAAACAGTCTTTAGTGAACTGTTTAATTGTGGGATCAGGAATCCCTTCTTCCAAAAAGTGACACCCAGGAATAACTCAAATCCTGGACAAATCACTCCGTCCTGAGCACTGTAAAAGGGTTCAGGGAATCGTAGCAAGCATAATCTTCTCCATCCCTTATGAATTGCCCATTTAGAGTGGGTTGATGGGGAGGAAAAGGAATATTGTCCTTGTCCTTAGTGTTGAGATACGCCATGCGTTGCGCGATACGCTCTCTTAGCTCTTCCCTAGTTAGCCTGTATCCTAAGCTAAATAGATTTTCAACTGCTTTGGACTTAGTGACAGGAGGTGCTCTTGATTTGTTTCGGCCCAAGGACATGCCTAGGAAGTGTCCTTTCTTGCGCATGATATAATTGATTGCTAAGTTGGAGAAACAATCAAAATCGAATGGCGCTAAGTCCTCCTCTATGAGAGCTACTTCTTCGGGAACGAATCTTCAAAGATCTTCATCCTCTTCATCATGATCAATGTGAATGAGAGGTTTGTCTACTACTTGTACTTTCATTATAGAGGCATCAAGTGTTATGGGAATGCCATCTACAATCATCTTTACCTTTTGATGCAAGGATGATGGGACTGCACCAAGCTCATGAAGCCGTGGTCATCCTAGCGGTAGGTTGAGTGAGGCCTTGATATCAATGACCTGGAAAATTGTGCGCTTTTCTATAACCCATGCAGAGATATTTTACGGCTATAGTACCCAAGGATTGGCGGCGAGAGTGTCATATGCTCGGATGCCCTGATGGGAAGGACTGAAATCCGCATCCTTGAAACCTAGACGGCGCGCAGTTCTTAATGGACCCACATTGATCGCAGATCCATTGTCTACTAATGTCATTGGGACATTCATGCCCACGCATGCTACAGTAAGATGCAGAGCCTTGTTATGTTTGTTGCCTTCGAAAGGAAGGTCGTTATCAGTAAACGAAATTATATTTCCTTGGATTGGCTTATCAGCAGTTAGGAAGTTAACCAATCCTTCAAGGGATGTGTCAGATGAGACATTCATTTTCGTAAGGGCGTTTAGTAATGTCATACGATGCTCATGAGAATAAGCTATTAATTGCCAAATGTTGATTTCAGCTTTTGTTTTCATGAGCTATTGAATGATAGCATTCTCTTTGTGAATAAGCTCTTCAGGAGGTGCAGATAGTTGTGTAGCATTGTTCTGAACTTGTTGATTTAATCTTCCAGTTCGGGTGAGTACTTGTACTGCTTCCTCTTCGGTACTTTAATATCGGTCCATTCCTAGAGTGATGGGATCATCATAAATATCGATGATCTCATTGTCATCGTATAATCCCGAGGATGGAGGGATACATGTTCCCCAGATATAGTCACTTTCTTCAGTGGCATACTCATCTTCCTCATCACTGTCCCATATACCATTGATATCGGGTGATATGTTAGTAATGATGATAGTGGGGACAGGATCCCCTATTGGGTGCAATCGAGAGGGAGGGATCATAACAAGATTGATCCTCGAGAGATAGCCAAAACATTGTTTAATGGCCCATTTTGGTTGCTAGGTTTCTTCCCCGCAGGAGGAATGGGAAGCCTACCTTCATCAATCATGTCTTGAATGGCATGTTTCAGTTTGAAACAGTCCTCCGTTTTTGTGACCATTCCCTCTATGGTATTTGCAGTAAGAATATTTGTCCCAATATTGACTCTTTTTACTTTCTTCTAGATAAAGAGTTGGTCCAATGGGGAACAATGCGCCATTTGAGTGAATGCGATCAAAAGCAAGTGGCATATGTCATGCCTATTGGAGTGAATGTCCTCCTTGAATTCCTCTCGGAGGGATTTGTTCTAGTGCCTCAAGAAGGTTCACCTCTCCACCTTTAGAAGTGGATCCATAATCATTTTTGTTGTTGTTATTATTACCCTTATAACGATTGTCGTCATTTTGGGCATTTTTCAACAAGTCATCTTCAATTGGTACACCTCTGTCGTATAGCTTAGTAAAAATTCTGATACCTAAATACTTAAGATGAGTTTTGTACTTAGGCAACAAGTTGTTGACGAAGATGCGAATGAGGTCTTTTCCAGCAGGTCTGGAAACCATGTGAGCAGACTTTTCCCTCCACCTATTAAGGTAGGTGGTAAAGCCTTCATTGTTCTCCTGTTTAAACATTTCCAATTCCCTTAGTGAGGTTTGGATTACAGTATTATGTTCATATTGTTTCAACATGTTTGGGGTCCATTGAATAGAACCAGTTTTGACAGACGGGGTCCAACGACATCGGGAATACCGTTGGATAGAGTTCGGGGTCCACGAGACTTAATGATCATAGTGGCCTTGAAGTTTCTCCAAAGTGGTACTTAGGATTGTCGGTAGGTTTGAACTTATGAAAGTCACTCGTGGAAAGCTTGTCGTGCGAGTTTTCCATTGAATTTGTTGTTCTCATCCAAATCGATGTAGGACTCCTTATTGGTGACCTTTTGAACAACATTTTCCATTTGTTTGGTGAATCCAAAGATTTTCACCACTTTCAACTTGGTGCAGACGGAGAGTGACCTCCTCCAAGTTCTTAGACAATCGCTCGATGACATTGGTCAACTCCAGACGTAATCTTTTCATCACCCATGCTTGCTTCAATAATTAATCGCGTTTTAGCTTTCGAACAGATCGAGATTTTTGCGCACGTGAACGAGCTATTGGATATGTTTTCTCTATCCCCCTGTTTGACAAGGATGCATTGACTTAGGACTCACTCAAAAAATGGATAGGGTAAGAAATGAAGAATAAGATGTTCTCAAAAAATAGAACTTTTTCAAAAGATTGTTTTTTAATTCGTTCAAAACTCTTGCCAAAAGGAGAAGATATTTATAGAAGGAATTCTATTTTGTGGAGGGAAGTGTATACTGATATTTTTGATTTTGTGAGATGCTTATGGAAGGGAGTTTATTTGGTGGAGGGAAGTGTATAATGATATTTGGGATTTTGTGATTATGGATTTTAAGACAAGCGTTATGTGGTGATATTTATGTGATGATGTATGGAATGATGATGTGGATATTTATGTGGTGGTATGGAATAGTGACTTGGCAAGAGTCTTTCACCAATCAAAGTGAAGTTTTGAAATAAGAAAGGTAAGTTTTAAAATAAGAAGATTTAAAAAAATTTATTATGCGGTAAGTTGTTGGGAGGATATGAATATCCGACTTTCTCCAAAAAGAAAATAAAAGAAAAAAAAACCTAAATATGATTGTTCACCTAAATGAGACCTAATGACAGTGGAATTTTAAAGAAAGACGAAGACCTTTTTTTAGGTGAAATTAGCCTCAAGATGTTTTGAACAGTCGATAACTCTAATGCATGCAAACTAGAAAATGATATGGAGTTGGCCATCACATTGTCTAAAGTGACAAAAAACGTGAGAAGCACAAACAGTGTGCCACGTAGCACAAGGGCGTGTGGCGCAGTGGGGTGCGTCGAGCGCAGGACTCCGGCGTCGGGCGCATCCTCATGCGTCTAGCGTACTGGTCCCAAACACATTTTTACGGCAATTTAGGCGATGTTTTGACGAATTTGGTACATTTTCAGGATGGGACGACTGACATAATGACGACAACAACAATTTTTGACAGACTGACATTGACGCAAACTTGTTATTTTAGACTCGAACAAAGGTCAAAAGACCAATTAGCATGGGACGAATAGACTGCGTGCCACGCAGATGGTACGAGCGGCGCGCATGCTATGCGTCTGGCGCACGAGCGTGCGCCAGGCGCAAATTAATGCGTTTAGCGCACCGCTCTGCGACATGCGTATTGGTAAGTTGACGAAGGTTCGGGCAAAAATGACGATCAGTTTTAGACGCGATTTGCGTTATTGTTACGCCCAAAGCATATCGACATGTTAACAAAATATTAGCAGGCAAAAATTGCAATCACACATAAATGTCAGGTAACATGGATGCAAAAGTTCTCAACCTAAAGTCTAGTTCTACATGCAACTATTGGTCAGGTTCAGGTTAAGGCTGAAAGGGTCCACGATATAGAGATTGATCCCACACTTTGTACCTTTCCTTAAAAAGGTGGCCACGTGTAAGACGCACTCCAGTTCTCAAGTTAGGAACAAGAAAACAATGCCATGGTTAGGTAGATTTGCTTATGACTAAGATCCAACACTATCGCTCTTGAAGCTTTTTGGAAAGACAAAGCGCAAACCCCCCGGGGTGACCTCACACATTAAACATGTGCAAATGAGGTAAGGTAGATTGTCCTACAGTGGCGAAACAATAGCCATGCATATGCAAAATAGTATATTATTCAAAGGCATAAAGAAGAATGAATCGTATTTTTCAAGTTTCACCCACTTATTTAAAAAAAAAAATTTAAATCCTCCCCAGTGGAGTCGCCAAATTGTAAGTGTGATTTTATTTGCCTACCGCGGTGTGAGTGCGTTTATTTGACTATCCCATTGTTAAGGTTTTATTAAAAATATGTTTTGAAGTCACCAACAAATTTTCAGAGGAAAACTTATAAACCTAATTGGATATTAAACTGTAGGGATATCTTTAGGACTTATCCAATGTAGATTTCCCCAACCTGACTCCATAGATGGTCAAAATGAACCATAGATTGAGTTTGGAGTTGAAGGTACAAATGTGGTCATAATGAACCACATTTGCCCATTGCTGGCCTTTACTAAATATTGATTCATTACAGATTTATATGCAAAAGAACAATCATATAATATTTTAAACACCCTAAAAATATATAGTCTAGGTTGGTTCGAGAAACACATAAAAGACTAATTTTTTTAGTGACAAGTTATTAAGCAATTAAATTACAAGGTTCCTAACAGGTTGTCCAATTGATCTAAATTAGTTAGAACAAATCTTTAGGTTTTGTTTAGCAATAATAACATATGGGTGATAAAAATTCATGCAGGACAATCATAACAATCAGGAATATTATATACAAGAATAATAATAATAATAAGGTTAGAATTTACAAGAATCACAATTATCAATTAAACATCTACATCATGACAAGAAATTGTTAGTAACTTCAACACAATAAAAATATTTGATTATTCAATGATCCTTAGGAATTATAAGCTGATTATTATTATTAAATTATTTTCTTCATGATCTATAAATACTCACTTGATATCTTTCCTTGATTATAATTCTAAATGCTACCAACTTATCTCGCAGTCCTTAGATTGACTTAGTAAAACGTGAGAATAATGCTCAGTATGATTTTAGTGTCAAGGTTCAGTGCTATGATTTTGTGAATCATGAATATTATAATATAGTAGATACGTATGGTAGCAATGTTTTGTACTGACAAGGATTAGTCTAGCTAGCAACCTGTTTTCACACGTCAGCAGTAGCAAATCCTATTGCTTAATTTAGTGCCAAACTATAGATGCATTCTGATTATATTTGCTTAGAACTGAGTCAAAGCATGAATTTGATTAAAACTATTCAAGATGAATCGCATGCACAAAAGTTGAACATATGTCCAATCATGTTTATCAAATTCACCTGATTATATGTTCTCCTGAAATTCTGTGATGTTTTATTATGATCCAAAGGATATGTATAGTACACATGCTTCATGAAGTCAGTTCTGAACTCAGTTTAAACTAGATTAAGTTTGTGCACATCATCTACTTGAGTTACAGTTACTAAATCAAGCTTACTGTTGCATTTTAACAATACTTTTAATGGCATGATTTGAACTGAAAACGAGAGCAATGGGGAGAGAATAAAGTCGAACATATTTGAGGAACATGATTTAAATATAGAGGCAAATGCTTGATTATGCTACTTATTGTTTTGCACACGTTGGAGCAGAAAATTTTGAGACTTTATTAGATGAGATTGCCAGTGCTATAAGCCTTGAACAACTGTTCATAGCTGCTCTAAATGAGAGTATTTTGCAGGAATGATGAGCAAATTATGTCGAGCCAACGACATAAACTAATGGCGCTGCTTGGGAGGCAACCCAAGAATCACTATCTTTCCTTTCAAATTCTTTCTTATTTTACTGTTTTTTTTCTTACTAGTTGTTGGCCGGCTCGCCCCAAGGTAGAAAAATTGATAATAAAATCAATGGTGTAACTATTTGAGAAAATCATTGTTGTTATCATTTATAGTGTATTTGCAATATTCGAATTAAGTTAAATGTAATTAGTATATTGAATGTCAAGCTATACGCTAAGATATTTGATGCTTTCTATTCAAAAAAAAAAAAAAAATTGATGCTTTATACTCGCAATTTTGGTCTTATAGTTGTTTGAAGGTAACAAAAATGATTGCGTACAACAATCGAGTTAGGGAAGACAAATGCACTTAAACATGGTAGATAAGAACATTAGCTAAGTAGATTAACATATATGTATATTGTTGAGTTACAAAATACATGGGGTCTTTGCCAGGAACAAGGAGTCACGCGAGCCTTTATGTTCCTCTAAGACACCCTTGGATAATTGTTATATAGAAGTATATTACAATTCAACCATGCCTAGTAGCAAAAAGCATTAGTAGCAAAAGATGCTAGGGCGATCGTGAGTGAAGGTTCTCTCTATCCGACTATGATAATGGTTGTATACTTACTTCTATTTGAAGAATACAACGAAGTGAGAAAGTTCAACCTCTCTGTTGGCGAATCTCTGTAGAGTTCATTCTATTATGTAGCAAGATACTCTCCACTAATAGCAGTAATCCACTCAATGCATCACCAATAGTCTGTTTGATCAATTTAGCGACAACTATTAATCTCAACAACTCCTTTTAACTTTCTGAGCATGATAAAGGCAAAAACGTTTCTAGGAAGTATGATTATTAGAGACTCAAAGAAATTTTGATAATAAATTATAATTCAACTGACTTGTACAAGAGGAAGAGAGGTCAACATTTCTAGCCTCCAACCAAGATGTAATCCTATCAGGAAACAATAAGGTAATTGCATTGAATGACCATTATTTTCTTTTCTTTCAATATATCTCCTCCATAAGTAGGTGTCAGAAAACTTGATATACTCTGATCATATAAACTTATCATCTAAGTTAAGGGAAATAAGATCTTTATTTGTTTACCCACACCAAGGAATAACAAAATGAGTGTACTCTGATCATATAATAAAATCAAGATAACAAAACCAACTAATAGAATGTCATTCATGCACACAAGAGAAGGCCCAAGCCAACAGATACACAATTCTGACCAAAATATACAATAAAATTGTCTAAATTAACAATGAAAATAAGGATGGGACCAACTTAGAATGTGTAAAAGATTTCAATAAATAAGAAAACTTAGTAACTTAATATATATAGAAAGTGCTCAACAGTTAGTAAGCGCTTGATCAAGAAGGTAATTTTCCCAGGAATGTTGGGATTCAATTACAAAACTAAACACAAACTACATGTACTCATAATTTACGATTCAAACCATTATATAGTCACAAACAAATAAGTCTAACAAATCATCCTTGTTTCATCATGAGTAAAGAATAATGGGCTATGACTGAAACAAATGGATGTAATTTGATTAAGAACCAACAAATAACAATTATAATAAACACTCTACCAACCCCCACTTCAAGTCATCGCCCCCTTCAACCCCAAACCTATAACCCCAACACCAATCACCACCACGACCACCATTGCAGCCTCTCCGTGACATCACTTTTCTAGCAATTTTCTCCACTCTTTTTTCCCATCATCTTTCTAGCATCTTTCTCCAGTGGTCATCAACATGTTGCTCAAGCTTTCCATCATAGGTAAGCCTTCATGGTAAATCCGATCATGAAACGATACCATTGTTGCAAGAGGTTAATGGTTACATATTATCTAAGATATATACTTCCTCCGTTCTGAAATAAGTAAAACACTTCTCTCTTTTATGTGAGAACTTTTTGAGAGAATTGTTTCACTTATTTTAGAACATAGAAAGTATAATTTTTTTCCTTGCAAATACCAAGTAGTAAGAGTGAGTTGGATAGGGGAATAAAACGTAGGAAGAGTGGGTTGGATGGAGGAGTAGAACGCACTAAGAGTCAATTGGATGGAGGAATAAATCCTACTTGCATGATTTAACATTCTAATATGAATTTGTAAGAATTTTCCCAAAAATCTTGTCTGAAATAGCCTCTTAAAATATTTTCAATCATTTATCCTATTATTGCATTTATGTTGCTCTTTTTTTGCATAAATCGTGTTTAATTTACAACAATTAGAATTACTTAATGTAATCAATATGAGTAGAGGAAGATCACATGTTATATATGCCCCTATCATGGTCCGAAAGTAAATTATCCTTTTGATTTCAAATTAAAACATTATAAAATACATCTCGTAGTTCAAGTATAGCAATAGCTGCTTAAATTTCTGGCTTCATTTTAGATGTGTGCGGTAAAGTAGGCATAGAATTTTATATTCATCACTTTGGTAGCAAGAATAGATGTCTAAGCAATCTTAATAATATTCTCTTACTTCTTTATATCTTCTTTATTTGCAAAGAAAATTTAACAAGTTTGTAATCCATCTCTTAGTATGTATGTAGGCCCATGCTAGCTAATTCCTTAAACCCAAGCTAACTAAAAAACAACCATGGACCCTTGGGTCCAATGGTATGGCTTGGATTATACCTTGGATTAGATGAATGTCTCAGTGTTAGTCGATAAGCTAATTCAAGATAACTATACTATATTTAAGTTAAGCGTCCAATCTCAGTTGCGCTATGGGCTATCGAGACTCGACTCGAGTATCACTATGCTCTAATATTATCAGTAGTTGAAAAAGTGCCACTGTATTAGTCGATAAACTAAAATGTTTATATTACCATGTTCAACTAATATTTAAGTAGTTCAAAGAGCGTCATTATTTTAGTGATAAATTAATATGTCAATGCTGTTTTTTCTATTAATTATGATTTTCATACATCAACACACACATTTTACTTGCATATTATGTAATAGATCAATGTATAATTTTTTATCAACTAAATCTTATTTCATTTTTTAAAATCTTGATACAACCCCAAAAAGGGGCTTATTAGTTATTATCATAACCTTATATATTGTACTATAATTAATAAATAGTATAGTGTTTACTATCTTCTCTTAACTTTGTACATATGTGACTATATTTATATAAATGACTCAATAATGATAATGATGATGATGATGATGATAATAATAAGGAAAATTTGTCAAAAAAAACCTTTTAAAGGTTCAATTTTGCAAGAAAAAACCTTTTAAAGCATTCTTTGCGGAAAGCCAGATGAAACCTATTCCCATTTTCCGGTGTGGTTTTTGAGATGCATAGGGGTGATGCTACAGTTAATGAAATAGGGGGTTAAAGAAAGATAGAAGGGTCAGCGCCGGAATTGAGAAAAAACACACCGGAATATGGGAATATGTTTCTTCTTGCAAAAAAAATTAAGTTTGTGGTTTCTTTTCGCAAATAATGCTTTATAAGGTTTTTTTCCGCAAAATTGAACCTTTAAAAGGTTTGTTTTGTCAAATTTTCCTAATAATAATAATATCATTATTATTATTATTATTGTTATTATTATTATTATTATTATTATTATTATTATTATTATTATTATTATTATTATTATTATTATTATTATTATTAACAATGATTTAATAGCATGAAAAAAAAAAGATTGTTGTCTAAGGTACAATCCATTAGGGTCTGATAAGTGCCAAATGCACTGTTGGATGGAAAAGATCTACGATTTAAATGATTCATAAAAGAATACACGGATCAATAACATACACCGTCCGATTGCAGCCTCGCAAGTACATCCAACTACTACCATCAATTACATCCTCTTCCTTCCCAGTTCCCAACAATCTCCCTCTCTCTCTCTCTGAAATTCGAAACAATAGCAATGCTCGCTATAATCTACGACCGCGGGTTTGATTCTTTGCTCTTTATCAATTTCTATCAAATCGATTGATTTTTTCATTTAGATCTGTAATTGTCTGATTTCGTTGGTTTGATAGTGTTTTTATTTGTTGTAGAGGTGTCGAAGTCGAGGGTTGAACCCGAAAAAGTTGTGGGTTGTCATGTGGATGTAGACATGTAGTTACCGCTAATCCTAATTCCTAGTAACTAGGTATCAATTTCTTCTCTAAACTTTTGTGATAGTGATCGTCATGCCAAAATTGTGATATTTAAAGAATCATAACATTTCTTGTGATTGTCTTGCGACAAATGATATTTTTGATTTATTGAAATTAGTTAAATGAATTTATGAATAATCATAATTCCATAGTCCATACAACTATGCAAGTATTATTCTTTTTTATTAAAATACACAAAGGTCTTGTGTATTGAATTTTAACTATTGAGAATTCAACTTTTTAATACAAATAGTAGTTGAAAATTAAAATCATGTGTTTTTATCTTTGTCTAGTTATTAAGGTGTCATGTCATTGTACGCCAATAATTTAGGTAAATTAAAAAAATTACGAAATTAGATGTTACATTTTGAAACTGATCAATTTGAGACAATTTTATTCTATACACTTTAATACGCTTTTATTCGGTTTGATTCGGTTCGCTTTAAAACAGTTTTTATTCAGGTTTTATACGGTTCGATTAAAAACAGTTTTATTCGATTTGATTCGGTTCGATTAAAAACAATTTGAAACAGTTTTGAGTTAAATTCAGTTTAATTCAGTTTAAATCGATTTTTTGTTTTCGGTTGAGTTTCAGTTCAGTTAAGTGCAGTTTACTTTAATCTGATTGACTTATCGATTTATAACTTTTCAGTTATTGGTCAATTCACTTCAGTTTATTCAGTTCAGTTGGTCAACAATTTGCAGTTTAACAACCAAACTGACAGCGCTACATGTAAGAACAATAACATAAGTTCCTTGTCATATCATTCCTGGGAAGGACGAGACGACTTTACTGGTCACCAATCTAAGGGCTTATATGAAGCGTAAAATTATATATATATATATATAAAGAAATTAGCAAAGATAACGGTTATATACAAAACCAATTATTTTTCTTATTAACAAAGATACTAATATCTTTGCCTTTTGTCCATAAATCCGAAAAAATAGCAAAGATAACACTTATTGAGGAACAGGTCTTTGCCTTCTTTTATTCATCCGAAAAAATATCAAAGATAACAGGTATTTTTGTAAAGTGATCTCAAGTGATATGACATTTGTAATAGGAAAAATTAACAACAATAAGCCAACCTTTAGCCGGTCTTCTCAAAATAAGTTAACATTTGGATTAACTTAGAATAAGTAAAGCTTGTGGAGGTATATACTTTAATTGAGTCAAATAACCTACTACCTAAATAACAGGTTACTACCACTTGTAAAATCCCTCAACCTCCATAAACACCAACCCAGGCCACAAAACCCCAACCTCACCTATTTTTTTCTCTCTCCCCACCGTTACTACACCACCACCACTGCCTTTCAAAACTTTCATTAACAATGCGGGGACACGGATAGCGGAACGATGTCCACGAGGGAAGGAGTAGGGGAAATGGGAGGTGTCGGAGGAGATATGATAAGGAAGAGGGGGTTTGGAGAGAGGAGGTTTATCGAGGAAGAGGAGAGCGCGGGTGGAGTTGGGGGAGTACCAGAGAGAGGGGAAGGGCAGACGACGTTGGAAGGAAGAGGAAGAGGAGGCGATGGAGAAGAAGAGGTTGTGGAGAGTGTTGGGGGTGGGGGTTGGGGTGGATGAGATAGATTGGTGGAGGAAGAGATCGGGAGGGGGGAGAGAAGAAGGGCAGAGCAGAAGGAGGGATTGACGGTTTAAGAGGTAGATTGTGGAGATGGTGAAGATGGTTAGGAGAATGAGTTTCAGTCGAGAAGCTGAGATTTTCACCGTTGAAACTCGCCTGTTGGTTTTTTTTTGTGGTTGTGTTTTTGGAGGTGAAAACTGAAAAGTAAGAAAGGGTGAATGTTCAATTGAGGTTGGAGTTGTTGAGGACTTATGGTGGCGGGTGGTCGGCGGCCGGTGGCCGCTAGGTAAGGAGAGGTCACATCGTGACGGCTTGGGCAAATCAGGGGATTTCGTGGGTGACTGGGTGGGGTGGTGGTTTCCAAGGGTGGGGGTGAGGAAGGAGAGAGAAAGCAGCGGTGGAGGAGGGTGGAGGGAGATGCCGTGAAAGACAGAATGAGGAAGGAAAAAGATGAGTGTGGAAGATGGAGGAGAGAAATAAATTTTTAAAAATTAATAAAAATAAACCAACTATAATGTGACATGTGTTATCATTAACCTATTAAACAGGTTACCAATCGGTCAACACTCAATTTGGGAAGGTAACTTTACAAGCTTTACTTATTCTAAGTTAATCCAAATGTTAACTTATTTTGAGAAGACCGGCCAAAGATTGGCTTATTTTGAGAAGACCGGCCAAAGATTGGCTTATTGTTGTTAATTTTTCCTTTGTAATAAAGAATTGTTACGTTTTATCACTTAAGCACAACACTTTCACATGGCATTATCTTTACATTACATTGACTTGGATAACACCTCTCGTGGTTGAGTTGTGTTCACAAAGGTTATATTTTAAAAATAGTTTAATTGAGCAGCATAATCCAATCTCAATTCACAAGGTTGAACATATATCTCATTTTAAGGTCTCATCATGATCCCGACCTACCAAAATCTAAACACATTATCAAGTTAGAATATATAAATATATAATTGTCCTGCGAGCACTTCCAGACCTTTTCATCTCTTTATCTTTTTAACTTGTTTTAGGGGTGTTCGCGGTTTGGGTTGGTGAGGTTTGGGATGTAACTCAACCCAAACCGCAAATATACGGTTTGACATTTTCCCAACCCAAACAACACCGCACTTTTGCCCAAACCAACCCAAATCGAACCGCACGAAACGGTTTGGTGCGGTTTGGTTTGCGGTTTAACCATTTTTTCCTCCGCGACATTAATTTTGTAAACTAAGAGTAAAAAAAAATTGTTAATAAATATAATGAGTCAAAATAAATATGAAGTTGACTTCATAATTAAACATAAATAATAATTTATCAAAAGTGTCCAAGTTCTTTACCTCAAACTTCTTTTTTCAGTTGTATACTTGTATGCCACCTTGCCAAGTGTATTTAAAAAAAATCAAAATAGATTAAAATTTTTTTTTAAAAAAAATCATATAGAATCGCGGTTTATGGTGCGGTTTTGGTTTACAAAAAATTAAAACCCAACCCAAACAGCAAACCGCGGTTTGCTTGAAATCATAACCCAAACCGCAATTTTGAAACCGCAAACCAACCCAAACTGCGAAAAAACGGTTTGGGTTGCGGTTTGGTGCGGTCCGGACCAGGACTCGAATGCACTCTACTTGTATATATGCATGTAAGTAGTGCTATCAATTCAGTTAACCAGTTCAGTTTTGGTTCAAACTAAACACTTCAGTTGACTTCAGTTTAGTTAATTCAGTTTGTTTTTCCCAACTTGATTGATTCAGTTTAAACTTTTTCGGTTTCAGTTTCAATCCATACGCTTAATTCAATTTTTCGATCCCGTTCGGTTTGATTTACGATTGTCTTATGGTTTTACCCGTACGATTTTGGTTTAAACAGTTGACTATTTACTTAATACTATTAGTTAAATAGTTATTTTCAGTTCGAATTCAATTAATTTCAGTTTCTTAAATAAAACTGCATGAACTCGGATGGAATTTGATGTCGGTTATGCCATATGCTGGTTTTTTTTTTCCTATCATGTTACGGGTCAAAGGCTTACCCATTACAACAAATTTGAAGTCGGTTGGACTTTTGTCATATCAGTTGAACTTGTCGGAACCAGCGATGCCATCAAGATTCAAGAGACGTGTCTATATTTGTCTACAAAAGCGCATTTGAAAGTTGCTAACTTCACTGTGAAATTATTATATCAAAGGTTCGACAATATATTTGGCTGATATTCAATATTTCAATTTCAAATTCTTCAATATAGAATGTCTAGTCATTGTTCATTTGTATGTTGATTACAATTACGTTAGTGATACTAAATGTAATTATGTACGATAACTTTGCAATGTTATTATGTAATAACATTATGTTTTCTATAGTTTTCCAATGTGTATATTGACTTGTAACTATTAATGATCGATGATTGACAGTGATCAAGGTGATGATGATTTATAATGGTGAATGATCATATTTAGTGATGATAATGACGATGATTAAAGCCGGTAAACACAAGCTAATACGAGTATAATGTGACAAAAATCAGTGTATGTGGGTAATCATTAGGCTAAACTAGATCAGTATAATGTGTAGATCGATGTGTTGTATTTCGAGGATATTAATGTATAAAATAGTGTATAGATCAAGATATCGAATATAGATTAGTATAAACACAAGCTAATACAAAGTGATTAGTGTATAGAATAGTCAATGTGAGTGGGTAATCAGTAGGCTAATCGTCTTTAAGTGTAATGTATTTTGAAACTAAAAACATCTACTTAAATGATTCAGAGTACTTATTGGACTAAATGAATGTGTCAATGGCAGTCAATAAGCAAATTTAAGATAACAATACAACATTTGAATTAATAATTTTTATGTGAAATGCATTTAGAAACTAAAAAACATCTAATCAAACTAAAAAAAACGCGTTGTTATTGGATTAGATGAATGTCTCAATGTTAGTTGATAAGCTAATTCAAGATAACTATACTTTATTTAAGTTAAGCATCCAATCTCAGTTGCACTATGGGCTATCGAGACTCGACTCGAGTATCACTATGCTCTAATATTATCAGTAGTTGAAAAAGTGCCACTGTATTAGCCGATAACCTAAAATGTTTATATTACCATGTTCAACTAATATTTAAGTAGTTCAAAGAGTGTCATTATTTTAGTGATGAATTAATATGTCAATGCTGTTTTTTCTATTAATTATGATTTTCGTACATCAACACACATATTTTACTTACATATTATGTAATAGATCAATGTATAATTTTTTATCAACTAAATCTTATTTCATTTTTGAAAATCTTGATACAACCCCAAAAAAGGGCTTATTAGTTATTATCATAACCTTATATATTATACTATAATTAATGAATAGTATAGTGTTTACTATCTTCTCTTAACTTTGTACATATGTGACTATATTTATATAAATGACTCGACGACGATAACGGCGACGGCGGCGACGACGGTGACGATGATGATGGTGGTGGTGACGATGGTGGTGGTGGTGATGATGATGATGATGATGAAAAAAGATTGTTGTCTAAGCCTCTAAGGTACAATCCATTAGGGTCTAATGGGTTGTCATGTGGATGTAGACATGTAGTTACCGCTAATCCTAATTCCTAGTAACTGGGTATCAATTTCTTCTCTAAACTTTTGTGATAGTGATCGTCATGCCAAAATTGTGATATTTAAAGAATCATAACATTTCTTGTGATTGTCTTACGACAAATGATGTTTTTGATTTATTGACATTAGTTAGATGAATTTATGAATAATCATAATTCCATAGTCCATACAACTATGCAAGTATTATTCTTTTTTATTAAAATACACAAAGGTCTTGTGTATTGAATTCTAACTATTGAGAATTCAACTTTTTAATACAAATAGTAGTTGAAAATTGAAATCATGTGTTTTTATCTTTGTCTAGTTTTTAAGGTGTCATGTCATTGTACGCTAATAATTTGATGTCACATTTTGAAACAGTTCAATTTGAGACAATTTTATTCTATACGCTTTAATACGGTTTTGTTCGGTTTGATTCGGTTGAGTTTAAAATGGTTTTATTCAATTTTATACGGTTCGATTACAAAAACGGTTTTTTAAGTTTGATTCGGGTTCGATTTAAAAAACAATTTGAAACATTTTTCGATTAAATTCGGTTCAATTTCAATTCAATCTCGGTTTAAATCGATTTTTTGTTTTCGGTTGAGTTTCGCTTCGATTAATTACGTTTCTTTAATCCGATTGACTTATCGGTTTATAATTTTTCGCTTATAAAGTCAATTCACTTCCGCTTATTGAGTCGGTTAGTTAACAATTTGCGTTTAACAACCAAACCGACAGCGCTACATGTAAGAACAATAACATAAGTTCCTTGTCATATCATTCCTGGGAAGGACGAGCCGACCTTACTGGTCACCAATCTAAGGGCTTATATGAAGCGTAAAATTGTAAAATTATATATATATAAAGAAATTAGCAAAGATAACGGTTATATACAAAACCAATTATATTCTTTTTAACAAAGATAATATCTTTGCCTTTGTCCATAAATCCGAAAAAATAGCAAAGATAACACTTATTGAGGAACAGGTCTTTGCCTTCTTTTTATTCATCCGAAAAATATCAAAGATAACAGGTATTTTTGTAAAGTGCTCTCAAGTGATGTGACATTTGTAATAAAGAATTGTTACGTTTTATCAATTAAGCACAACACTTTCACATGGCATTATCTTTACATTACATTGACTTGGATAACACCTCTAATGTGTTATGTAATGCCTTTATTTGACAGTTATCCAAGGTACCTCTTCCATCACACCATATGCCAAACAGTTCCAAATACTCTTTAACCTACATAGATGGAGGTATATCAAAACATCCCCAAAGGCTCATACACAGAAAGTTACAGCAAGCAGCAGCCAGCAAACTCCTCAGCTAACACATAATACAACAGATGAAGGTGCTTCAATAGGCTGCAAAGTTCCGTGAAATTAGACATCCTTTGCACCATCTATTTCTTTAAACCCAAACAATAAGATGATAGTCATCTACAAAGTACATTCCAGTAACAAGGCAGTAATAAAACCACAAGTCTCAACCACTAAAGCAATCCAAAGCAACATAAACACATACCAGATAAATCCAAATCATTTTCGTTTCATTTTCTTCTCTTTTTTTTTCTCACTCCTCTGCTTTTTTTCTTCCTCCAAAAAGATCATCCTCTTCGTGGTACGAGCCAGATGGATGTCATTAATCATCTTCCAAAAAACACCCAGCCTCGACAGTCTTTCCTTCAGCATACAGGAAATCAGGTAAGCAGACTGTCATCAATGATATTTAGACAATAAAAATAAATAAAATGGAATAAATATAAGCTGGGAACATATGAAGAAATTGAGTATGCAAACTGGAGTCAAAGATTCAGCCTCACCATACAAAGTACAAAACTCTCTCTCTCCCTTCCTCCTTTAGAATGATATATATGCTACATACATATACATATGACCATATGCATAAAAATGAGTAAACCCAAGTCAAAAAGAAGGCTGTTTTCTGCATTTGAGTAAATTAGCCGAGAAAAACGCTTCTTAAATTTTTCCTTCCACAGAATATGAACATATGATACAGGGGAAGGAAAGGAAATTAAAAGAGATCATTACAAACTTGAAAGAACTTTTGCAGGCCACCTTTTAACTTTTTGATACCTTTTCCACTTGTGTGCTATCAATCTTACACTCATCTACAAATTAGACAAAAAAAAAACCAGCTGAAATTAACTATATAAAAAGGAATAGACCACTACATTAAACATTTAAATTACCTGAACAAGAAGATCAAGCTGCCCAGAAAGTGGCACATAGAAAGTAATTTGCTAGCCAAAGTCAACAAAACCAACAGAAAATATAACTCAGCAATCAACACAGAAACAATAAGATAAGCATCACATAACCATGGAGAAAGAGGAGAAATTTAAACAGAAAAAAAAACAGTATAAACATCATACAACCTCTGTACCTCTTTTTGTCATCAACTGATCAGCCTGATCAAAAGGCTGCTTGAATCAGCCTGATAGAATTGGGCCTTTTTCACTAAGCTAAATTTAAGGTATAGCTTATTTTTTGATAAAGTCAGCTTGTTTCCAACCAATATAC
This sequence comes from Beta corolliflora, assembly GCA_947648045.1. NCBI lineage: Eukaryota > Viridiplantae > Streptophyta > Magnoliopsida > Caryophyllales > Amaranthaceae > Beta > Beta corolliflora. Next base: position 53,306 of record CANSZD010003912.1, on the reverse strand, counting down.
TATCAGATTTTAACTACGCTTACTACATATGAGCTTATGCCTTATAGGTAATATTGCCATATCTCTGACGATAGCTTATACTACTGCGGACCAAAAATGTAACGTTCAACCTCACAAAACCTCTGTAAGTCCAGACTTTGGCTAATTCACATGTATAGATTACTAGGTAACCTAGTTCAAATATAACAACAAAATAGACACCAGAAATCTAAATTCTCCAGATTTGACTAATTCCCCATATGACATGTTAAGAATATACATTTCCAAGAAGGCAGACACATATGAAACTGGAACACAAAAAATAACATATGTTAAGCCCAAAAGCAAAGAAAGACAAATCATATTCTATAATTCTGCAATTTCAGATGTAAATTCCTTTACTAAAGACCTAAAAAATAGTGCTGATCTAAGGACCAACCACATATTTCCATGTGCAACGACAAAAAACTAAAATTAATTGATTTTTACACTCTAATTATAGTCAAATGTTTGCTGTGATTATAAGATAACACACACACACACATATATATATATATACACACACACACACATATATATATATATATATATATATATACACACACACACACACACACATATATATATATATATATATATATATATATATATATATATACACACACACATATATATATATATAAGAAAAATTATCAAGAATAAGTTAAGCTTTGGGTTGTCTTCTTAAAATAAGTCAAACTTTGGATTAACTTAGAATAATACAAGCTTATGAGAGCATCTGCTTTCAATAGATTCAACAAGTAAATGACTAATTTTCTCAAATTAGTAACTTAGAATAAAGGAACACTGAAATACACAGAACAAGATAAACATTATTTTCTCCGTTAGCAAGGTACAAATTGAGAAGATAGCATCATAAAAGCAACTAATGTTTGACATGAAAATCGTCAACTAAGAACTAGGTGAAAATTTTATAAAGGAATTAAGGAATAGAGGAGAATAGTCATCCATGCAATACAAAGATACATGTAACCTGGCAAGAAACGAGAACAAAATACCAGCAGAAGTCCAGTAAAGGGAGCCTGTCATTCAATGCATCAAAAACTTGAGTGTCTATTGTAATTGAGGCCATTACATACCTCATTGTGATCATGTAGTAGCAGTATTTGCAATAGGAGAGAATCAGGTGCAATTTGCAATGGTGCATTTAATATCCTGATACAGCCTATTCACCTGATTCTATGAGCTGAACTTTGGTATAGCCATCACAATTGAAACAGCTAAAGCACTTTATTAGATCTATTTCAACAAGCATGAATAGAAATAGCTAGTTACAATGTAAGACCAAGGAAAAACAAACAAATTTTTGTGTGAGCAAAGGCAACAACAACCAGAAAGAAACATGAGCTTGACATGCAAGATGGAGCTAAGATTGTCGGAAAAATGAAACAAGTAGGAAAGTCAACGAAATACATCCACCATGTGAAGCGACATTGAATTTCAGACATCTTTAAATTGAGTAGCGTTCTCAGTCGAAAAGACAGCTAAGAGTCTACCTGTTAAATACAACTCGGTGACTAAAGGAGTGACTAAGCCTTTGTTATCAAATTCAGTATCTGAAACACAACATCGAGTCGGATATGACCATTGCCAATTCTACTAATTCGTTCAACTGACAGCTAAGAGTCTACCTGTTAAATACAACTCATTAAATACAGGTGACTAAAGGAGTGACTAAGCCTTTGTTATCAATTTCAGTATCTGAAACACAACACCGAGTCGGATATGACCACTGCCAATTCTACTAATTCGTTCAATTGTTGTGTTAAAAACTAATTCTAATAAAAATTCTACTCATTTTAGTAGTGGCAGTAGCAGCTGAGTTAGTTGTACCGAAACAACAACATAAGTTCTGAACAAACAGCCACCTACCAAAAAGTACATATAGAAACACTTGGTCATCTTCAAATAAATAAATAAACTGATAAATTTTAAAAAAAAATTGACCAGCAATTATTGGTGACTTCAATACACAAACAAAAAAAAAAAAAAAAAAAAACCTACGCTACTATATTTATGAGCTTAAACTATGTGATCCTAAAGTAGAAGCAGCTATCCACTAAGTATGAGAAATTAGACAACACATATGCTGCAGGCCTCGAATAAATATGATTGGCAATTACACTTGCCTTCAGGTCGGATGGAGTTCTGTACTAGATGTGCTGTTAATTGTTACTACTCTGCTCTTTCACAAAAAGGGTTCTGCCAGATGGAGTTACATGATAATGTCGGAAGTTCTGAAGCTAAAAACCCAATATTTTTAAGAGCATCTACATTGAAAGCCTGAAACTTTGTTGCTCTGATAAATATGACAGGGGTCTTGGTTGCAACTACGGCACTAAGAGCAGCGCCTCCTTGCGCGTGACCATGCATTCTACCAATAATTACGGCCCCAACAGCAATATTTTTCTTAAAAGCTTGAACTTGATCTAAAGCAGCTTGACCAATACTACTATCTACAACAAGGACGACAAGATCTGGTTTGGTCGCCTCAGCAATTAGGCGCATTTCTTGAAATAGATCAGCCTCTTGTGTGTGGCGTTCAGTGGTATCAATAATAATGAGATCGTGATGGGTATTGTTTTTGAATTTTTCTACCCCATTAACAGCAATCTTCACCGGATCTAAAGATAGCTGACTTCCAGAGAAAGAAAGATTAGCAAGAGAAGCGTATCGCGACAACCGTTTATAGGCAGTAGGTGTTGTATCAGCACAAATAAGAGCTGGTTGGAAACCAATGCTCTTATGATAAGATGCATAGTGTGAACAACTAGTGGTCTTCCCCGACCCTGGCAAGCCTACAAACATGACGACACTCGGTTCACCTCTCTTCACAGTGAATGTCGGCTTCACAGGCTCAAACATATTGCACAGCTCATTGATTACAGCCTGAAACAGAGATTCTATCTAATTAGCTAAACAACAAACATATTCACTTCACACTTGACAGCCAAATAAGAGTGGGAAAATTTTCCTTAAAAAAGCAAAACTTGAGAATAGTTTAAGCAAGCATAGTGTATTTAGGGAGCGTTTGGTTTGAGATATTGAAACAAAAACCAATATGCTCTACAATTGTATTAATCGAAGCAGACAAAAAAAAATCATCTAAATATATAAGCCAATTGATTGGTTCTAATTCAATCCAGGATATTACAACAACTAATTTGCACAAATTAAAACCATCCACGCAAATTGTAATTGCACCAACAAGAAATTTTTCATCACAATTGAATTTCTTTAGATATATAATACACAACTATTAGAAAATTGAAAAGCCACAATTGAATTAATTTTTAGAAACGCAATTAAAATAAAGTAGTACCTGATGAAAAAAATTTGCGGCTTTGATGAGGAAGATGATCGAAATCAAGAGATCTCCTGATATTAGCAATGAAACCGTGTACAATTGTATCCTTAAATTGGGCCTGCAACAGTGTAACAGTGATCTGATCAAGACATTGATTGGCGACCTTAGCATCGAAGAAAGTTGCATCGTTCATCTGCTGAAGAGCACCGGATATGGCCTCCCATAATTGGGAAAACACCATCTTCGCTTAATTTTTTCTTTCGGATTTGTAAACCCTAGACTAGAGTTTTTTTTTTTTTTTAATTACCTATAGTAGGATACAAACACCCAAAGTCCAAAGATCGTTCCTTCTATCACCTATTTATATTGCCACTAGTCCACTACTAATGGCGGTTTACGTTTCCTATTCCTATTCCTATTCCTATTCCTATTCCTTTTTCTTTCTTTTTTTCCTTTTCTTTTTTTTTTGAAATCCCACCTCCCTTGGTCATTCAAAATTCTCACATCCAAATTCATTAATATCAACCAAACACATTAAGTCTATTTTCTAGGAATTACATAAGAAAAATAAGATATGGAACTTCCCATGTGAATTAAAATCCTATGTATACCAAACAACCACTTAATCTAATCTAATACTTCCTCCGTTTTATTAGATTGAACATTGGGTTTTTCACACACCAAGGCAGATGAAAGAGAAAGAATGTAATCACTTTATTAGACAAAAATTAATACATAAAGTACATAGGGTAAAAAGCAAGCAGTTTCCCTTTATTTGCAAAAAAAAATTGGGAGAGCCTAACTTGTGAGTGAGGATCCTCTCCAGTGATTACACTAAGGGTTGTGGGTGATTTGGAGATTTCATCTCAAATTTCTCCTCTCAAAGAGTAACACTGGACATCCAATGCACGGAGATGATCCTGACTCCTAACTTGTGGTGGGAATGATATTTTCCCCCCACTTTTTACTTTTCAAAATATTTAAGCTTCCCAACAAAAGCTACTTTATATTTTTTAAACCTTCTTTGTTCTATAGAAGGATTAAAACTTTGTCATTCCCTTCTTCAAACAATTTTTTTTTAGTTATTCTACGATATGCCCTGTATTTTTTTAACTTCTAAGATGTACCCCTAATTTTTTTCTTCTACACTGTACCTTTAAGTTTTTTAAATGTTCTACATAGTAACCTTCGGTTAAGTGTACTTAACGATTACTGCTAATTACTTATTATCCGCACAATTGATTGTTAGTGACTTAATCTACTAACAATTGGAGGGAAAATTTCCTTCCGTAATTGTACCCTGTTTCCCATATCTCCCTAAAAAGGTGCAAAAATCCAACAAAAAAAGTAGGAAAAAAACAAACCATTGGAAAAATTAACAACGAGAAGAGCAACAACAAGATTTCCAAGTTGAGCAACTTTTATAAAGGTCCACTTAAGAAGTTCTTTACTTTGTTGGTTTAATCTCACTCTAATTACCATCATTCTTGTCTTGGGAAGTTTCAACGCGGAAAATTCTCTTATCTCTATTGTTGTTTTTCCCCGGGTTTTCTTCACTAATTTGATATGGGTAAACAATAAAATGTTAGACTTAGACCTCTAAATCAATGAATTTGGTTGTTTAAAGCCCTAAACTTCATCAAAAGCGCAAGCCAAAAAAAATCAACAAGTAATAATCAAGAAATATACCTGACTTACGGTTCTCCCTTGCTTGTAGCTTTGTGAGTCTTCGGACTATTAAAGTCCATTCCCTAGGTCTAGTTTGCATTTCTATGTAAACTCTAGTTAAGTCTTCGGATTATAAAAGTTCCCTAGGTCTAGTTTGCATTTCTATGTAAATCCTAGTTAAGTCTTCAGATTAAAAAGTTCATTCTTTAGGTCTAGTTTGCATCTCTATGTACACCATAGTTAAGTCTTCGGACTATAAAAGTTCCCTAGGTCTAGTTTGCATTTCTATGTAAAACCTAGTTAAATCTTCGGACTATAAAAGTTCAATCCTAGGTCTAGTTTGCATCTCCATGTAAGCCCTACTCAAGTCCTCGGACTTTAAAATATCAGTTCATACCCTTAGGCCTAGCTTGATTGCTCTCCTGTAAGTTCAAAGTCTAGTCCAGTCCATTCCATATCTGCATATGCATATAGTTAGGCCCATGCCTGCATCATGGTCAAGCGCATACTAGTCCAAAAATCCATAACCATTTCTAATCCTCCATTTCAAATGCATTTCCCATTTTCATCTTCCATTTCCTATTTCCATTTTCATTTCCATTTCCATTTCCATTTCCATTCTTCATTTCTCATCTCCCATTTCCCATTTCTTCATCTATCATTTCCATTTCTCATTTTGAAATTCATTTCTAAAATCTTATAAGCGAGGTCCACTTAATTATGTTCATGATGGCCGGTCGAGAGACTACAACTTAAGAGCGTCAAATGGAGGAACAAAATGTGAGCATACTCTAAAGCTCCTTAATCGCAACATCACCACCCCGACTTCATATAGAGTCATGAAGATTACTCTAGACCACCTTCACAATAGAGGCGATATCCCTTCCATAGGGTCTACACCGAACCCTACACCTAAAAGATGATTCAAAAGGTGACTTACATTTCTACCACGAATTCCAATGGAATAATTCCACATAACATCTAGTGTCGAATACCATCAAGTACGCTGCGAAACATGATCGATGACAATATACTACTAATCACCAACAACCCTTTTTTGTTGCGCAGTGCATCGACAATTCAAAAGGGCATAGTCTTTTATTTCTGGTTTCCTAGGATGAGTCAGAGAGTCCTTACCGTGAGCCATTTGTGTCCTTTCCAATCGAGTCTATGTCACTATAGGACTTCATCTCTTATAGCCTTTCCATTGCCATTGCCATTTTCATTTCATTTTATTTTTATTTTATTTTCGTTGGTCTTCCATCATTCTTATTCTTCTAATTCAATGATGAAACTTAAATCAAATTATCACCTAATGATCTTGACTAATTAAAAAAAATCTGAAAATAAAAATAATAGTAATAAAAAAATGGACATACTTTGGATCACGATTTATTCCCTTCTTCCCTCCATCACCATAAACCATCTCATGCAACCAAAATAATAAAAAATCTCTTAAACCATCATCCTCCATGATCCTTAGCAAAATAAGCCTTTCAAATCAAAGCTCCACATATACCCTTCAAACCTTCCAATACCCTAAACCAAATAAACTTGTGTGCAAGCCTTAGTACATAAAAAAAAAATCAATACCGCACAAAAATATAAAAAAAGTTAAAAAATTCAAAGTGCGAAAAAAGCAAAAGCACAAGAAAACGCACAAGACAAAAAAATGCAAAAACAAGAAAAAAGCCAAAGGCAAATAAGTAAAAGTCAAGCTAGGGGGCTTGCACACAAGTTCTACCCCTTATTCAAAATCCTTCAATCCGTCAACAACTTAACCCATATAATTCAAATCCATGATCCTACCTTAGCCTTGCCAATTAAACCTTCATCAAAACCTCAAGCCTCAACTCTTCACCCTTTCATCAACCCTAACTCCTTTTTCAAGGTATGTCCAAGCCCGCTAGGTTGAAAACCGAAAAGGGCGGCCTAGGCAAAAGTTAGGGCATAAAAAAAAAGAAATCAGATCTAGAACTACAAATGGTATGATTCTGCAAGGATACGTAGGAATCTTCCATCTCGAGGTCCCACCACTCCAATAAAATAAAATTAATCAAGGTCTAATGATTCGACAATAGAGAATTCAAGAGCATACTCTTTTCAAGATCCCGACATAGACTCGAGTCTGAACCTAGTCATGTCAAAGCCTTTTCCCACCTATATTTATATGAGTCACAAAATTTAAACCTTTTTATTTTTCAATCCCAAGCTCTCCTTGTCCCCGAAGGACTCTCCTACAATTCCATGATTTCGGCGATATTTGACTTTGCGGTATCAATTCCTCAAAGAAGAATCCCAGTGAAGAACTCGAACGCTCAATGCAGATCAATTACATTTCAATCAAGGCTTATAGCGCCTAATTCAACACAAGCTTACCCAAAATGGGGCTTCCTATATATTTGGTGGTTCCTCCAAATCAAGTCAAACTCCTGAAAAGTTGTAATCTGTGGACCTCGTTTACGGACCCTGATTATTTACTAAAAAGAAGATTTCAAAAATCATTCTATTCATTTCCAAACATTCTATCTCTTGCTATCTATCCAAATCTCCTAGCCTTGCAAACCTTGACCTTACATTACATTGCATACATCCTAGTCTTGCATAACCCTCAACCTGCATGACGTGTCATCTTCCTCAGCTTTGCATAACCTTAATCCTTGCATAGTGTCTCATGCATACTTAGAGAGAATAAGTTTGCATTATATGCATCATTATGTGCTTTATGTGAGTTGTTTGCACCTATCTGCTAACATCTTTCTCCTGTAGGTAATCAAATTGCTTGTAGTTCTTGTCCTGTATACTAACTCTATTTTGCAGAGACCAGCGGTTATAGATCATTTCTAAATTGTATAGCGTTTAGAATAGTTCTACTTCCCGACACCACATACATTGACTTTCAGTTTCATGAACCTCAGTCAAAGTGGGGGCTTCTGTAGAGACATAATCGTGTCTCCCCATTTAAGGGCCCAATCATGAAACATACCGCGGTCTTAATTGGTCTGACTCAAAGACAGAACAGTCCGAAGAGCCAAAACTATTTCAAAAGTGTTAAAGCATATTTTAATGATCCAAAATCGTATTGTATTTCGAGCCCAGCTCTTTGAAAAGCCCATTTCATTATTCATTGAAAATTCATTATTTTATGTAAATAAAATAAATATTTTCAAAGATATTTTTATAATTAAAATCGGATTTTATCCCGTAAAATCAAATTTCCGGCCATAAAAGATAAAAGCAAATCTTTAAACGTGTCAGCCTACGCCGAGCGCACAGTCGTGCGCCAAGCGCACAATCCTAACACGTAGACCTGTGTGTCACAAAGAGTCGTGCGCCGAGCGCACTCCTCTGTGCGATGCATAGGCTGTCAATTCTATCTTTTTTAAAGTGTGTGCCACGTGGGCACTATTGATTGGTCATGCTGCGTCAGGCGCACCAATGTGCGCCTGACACGTGTGATTGTGCGTCACACAGCCGCTTGTGCTTGGCGCAGCTGGCGCGTGGAGCGCAGTTTCCTTTTCCCTATAAATACTCTTCGATTTTCCGAATTAAAAGAATGTTTTTCTCTACACTTTTACATTACGATTTTTTATATATTTCAATTACACACTTTACTAAACCTCTCTACAAGATACATATTTTCTCTAAACTTTCATACAAACAAAACAAATACTTTCACACATACATACAAGTTCAGATTTTCAAGTTTCATGATTGCTCGTCCCGAAGGTTGTCAATATTTCAGACCTAAGCAATGGTATAATTCTGAGGGTCCTTGAATAAATTAGTTTTATATTGAAGTTACTAACTATTTCTTTCCTGATGTACATCTTTAATATAAAAACCATTCCTTTGTACATTGTAACCCCTTTTCTCTCTTTTTATTTATTATTTATATATGCCTGCCTGATTGTTCAGTTTGCCTTTTCATTACCACATGTTATTTTTTCTAATCAAAGACCAAAAGAACTGTTCTAATATTAATTAGATAATTTGGACAACCTGCTAGGTTCCTTGTAATTTTAATTGCTTAATAACATATCACTAAAAAATAGTCTTTTTATATGTTTCCTGATTAAACTAAACTATTTTTAGGGTGCATGAAAATATTACTATTTGGTTATTCTTTTTTTTTTTTTTTTTGACAACAAGAACATACAAACAACAAGTACATACAAACCCACTACTCGTGATCGGAGGTAATTTCGTGGGTTACAAGACTAGAAATAACACAATTATTACAAAGCAAAACATTATTAGAGACACCATTACTGGACGACTTAGTACTAAATTGACGTTTTTTTCCTTGGACGACAATCAAGACATGATGGAGGAATCAACACCTTTCTTTTCTTGCCCGCATTCAACCTGCATCCAAAAGCACAATCAGATAAAGAACCAACCTTGGTCATTTCCTTAAAGCTGCTCTTTCGACCACCCTTCTTCATTTGTGGACAGGGGCGAGTCTTCATTCTCATTGCTGAAATAGAGAGCCGTGAACGATGCTTTTCTCTTGAAGCTCGAGCACACCAGGATACATTTCCAATATTCCTCTTGATCTTGGTATAATGACAACGGCTACCTATAACGCTACTTCGACTCCCAGTATTCTCATCACCATTCATGGACTCATCCATACCCTCGGTTGCGAGAGTCCTCTGTACTTTGACTATTCAACTCCATATTGAATTTGTACTCACTTTCCTCGGTATGCTGATTTAAAATGTCAACCACATTTGAAACATCCACATTCTTATCTTCGCATTCCTCTTTACTCTTAAATTCACCATCTGAACTCATGACTACTCTTATAGTTATCATAGAACCAGACCTAAAATTGTAGTACGTACTGAGTAGACTTTCCCTTCCTTAAAACTTGATAAACTTCCCTTGGAACAGAAATAAAAGAGCCCGGCCGCCTTCGGCTAGCAAACCGATACTTGGGCTCCACCAGATTTGAGTTTTTAAAGTTGAGAATGTTCTCAACGTCCTTCATCCTTTCTTCCATCTTCATCTTATATTGCCACTAGTCCACTACTAATGGCGGTTTACGTTTCCTATTCCTATTCCTATTCCTATTCTTTTTTGCCTTTTTTTTTTTGTTGAAATCCCAACTCCCTTGGTCATTCAAAATTCTCACATGCAAATTCATTGATATCAACCAAACACATTAAGGCCCTGTTTCGCACTAGCATTTGAGGTAGCGGTTAGCGGTTGGACAAGATTAAAACGCTACTTAAGAAAATTATGAGTGTTTGGTAAGGTAGTGGTTGAAGTAGCGGGTAGCAGTTGAAGTAGATTATGAGTAGCGGTTGTGGAACGTTACTACAAGTAACGTTTGAGATTTAGAGGTAGCGGTCTAGCAAATAAACACAATATAATAGCATAAGGTAGAATTATTAACCAATGTTTTTTTTTATATTTCTTTTTCCTTTTACTATTTATTTATTGTTTTATTTTATGGCAATTCAATGTTTATTTTAGTAATAGTAGTGATGTAATTTAAATATTTATTTTAAAGATAAGATATTTTACAAGTATTTTAGTTAAAATTGGTAATATAAAATTTTTCGAGGGTTAAATATTTTCTTAGATTTATACATTTCTTTGAGCACCTAAAAATCATATACTCCTTTTTGTGTAACTTCTTTGAAAAAATAAATATTGAATTTAACTATTGAACGAACATATGAAATTATTGTAGTTCATTTCATATTAGAATAAATGTCATTTATTGTTTTTTATAATTTCAATAGCTACATTTGCCAAACACTTCTAATTAAACGATTAATTTAATCGTTGATCGCTGACAGCTACTAGTAGACAGTTAGCCGCTACCCCCAACAACTACAGCTACTGCAACCGCTAACCGCTACTAGAACCACTAGTTTTGCCAAACATGCCCTAAGTCTATTTCCTAGGAATTACATAAGAAAAATAACTTCCTAATAAGATATAGAACTTCCCATATGAATTAAAATCCTATGTATACCAAACAACCACTTAATCTAATCTAATACTTCCTCCGTTTTATTAGGTTGAACATTGGGTTTTTCACACACCAAGGCAGATGAAAGAGAAAAAATGTAATCACTTTATTAGACAAAAATTAATACATAAAGTACATAGGGTAAAAAGCAAGCGGTTCCCCTTTATTTGCAAAAAAAATGGGAAATTTCCTCAGTGCACCCCGAGCTTTGACGTAATTCCCAAGATACCCCCCACATTTGGGGAATTCCCCGATACCCCGAGGTTTGTGTTTGTGCTCAATATACCCTTACTATAGACGGCAGGCTAACGTCGTTAATTTTTTCCTCTCCCCTCTCCATCTTCATCTTCTTCATCTCTTCTCCCATCTTCTTCACCTCTCCTCCCATCTTCTTCACCACCACCCATCTTCTTCACCACTCATCTTATTTCTTAACCTTCAAAACTTCAAAGACAAAAAAAAAAAAAATCATCTACTGCTTCAAAAATTCACGCCAGAATATTATAAAATGAAATAAATAACAAAATATGAAAAAAGAAAAAAAAAACCCAAAAAAAAAAACCATTACTCCATTGGAGCTTCAAAATTGACCCACCATACTAAATTTACCACTGAAGTTTACCTAACAAGACCAATTGCCTGGCACACCATGAATTCCTGAAAGAAATTGAAATCAAAGTATGGAATACCTGAAAATTGAAAACAGCAATGGAGGAGAGAGAAAAGCTAAAAGATAATTGAATTGAATGAAAATGTTTGTAATCACTAATCAGAAAGTAGGAACTATGAAGTAGGAAGAGTGAGAGTCTAAGAGATGACGAATGAAATTAGAAAGTATGAATATACGAAGATAGAGACTGGGGGAGTGAGAAATGACAAAAAAAAATACGAAAAAAGAAAAAAAAACCAAAAATGCAGCAATGTCAAGGTGGTGGGAAGAGAGAGAAAATTCTGAGAAAATTGGGGAAAGCTTGGAGGATGGTGGGAGGAGAGAGAAAGCTTGGAGGTTAATCAATGGAGGATGGTGGGAGGAAAGAAAGAAAACTGGAGAGAGAGAGAAAAAAAGTTAAGGGCGTTAGGGTTACTCCGAGAATAAGGGTATTTTGGCATGACAAACACAAACCTCGAGGGTATATGAGGAATTCCCCAAATGTGGGGGGTATCTTGGGAATTACGCTAAACCTCAGGGGTACCTGAGGAAATTTCCCAAAAAAAATTGGGAGAGCCTAACTTGTGAGTGAGATCCTCTCCAGTGATTACACCAAGGGTTGTGGGTGATTTGGAGATCTCATCCCAAATTTCTCCTCTCAAAGAGTAGCACTGGACATCCAATGCACTGGAGATGATCCTGACTCCTAACTTGTGGTGAGAATGATATTTCCCCCCCCTCCCACTTTTTACTTTTCAAAATATTTAAGCTTCCCAAAAAAAGCTACTTTATATTTTTTAAACCTTCTTTGTTCTATAGAAGGATTAAAACTTTCTCATTCCCTTCTTCAAACAATTTTTTTTAGTTTTTCTACGATATGCCCCTGTATTTTTTTTAACTTCTAAGATGTACCCCAAATTTTTTTCTTCTACACTGTACCTTTAAGTTTTTAAAATGTTCTACATAGTAACCTTCGGTTAAGTGTACTTAACGATTACTGCTAATTACTTATTATCCGCACAATTGATTGTTAGTGACTTAATTTACTAACAATTGGAGGGAAAATTTCCTTCCGTAATTGTACCCTGTTTCCCATATCTCCCTAAAAAGGTGAAAAAATTCGACAAAAAAACTAGGAAAAAAACAAACCATTGGAAAAATTAAGAACGAGAAGAGCAACAACAAGATCTCCAGGTTGAGCAATTTTTATAAAGGCCCACTTAAGAAGTTCTTTACTTTGTTGGTTTAAACTCACTCTAATTACCATCATTCTTGTGCCGGAAGTTTCAGCGCCAGAAAATTCTCTTATCTCCATTGTTGTTTTTCCTAGGTTTTCTTCACTAATTTGATATGAGTAAACAATAAAATGATAGACCAGAAAATTCTCTTATCTCAATTGTTGTTTTTCCTAGGTTTTCTTCACTAATTTGATATGAGTAAACAATAAAATGATAGACTCAAACCTCTAAATCAATGAATTTGGTTGTTTAAAGCCCTAAACTACATCAAAAGCGCAAGCCAAAAAAAAGAAGTAATAATCAAGAAATATACCTGACTTACGGTTCTCCCTTGCTTGTAGCTTTGTATATTACATAGCACTCTTACTTTCCCAACTTCATCTTCCTTCTCCAATTTCGTCTTCAGTGAAACTCGACAAGATTTCTTCCCTTTTCCAAGCAAGATCATAATTTTGGGGTTTGAGAATGTATTTTAGAAATTTGAAATGGCCTTTAAAGGATCTTAACTAGCTTAGAAGAATGCAGAAAAGGGAGAAATTTATGGGTCATTAGAAGTAATAAACGGAGGTTGGTGAGCAGTTAAAATTATCATTAACGTCCGTCATCATTAGTACAAAAAAGGGTACTAGGTGGAAAATTTAAAAACTGAAGGGTATTGTGTACAAGAAAAAAAACATTAAGGGTACAACTTAGAATTTTATAAAATATAGGGGTATATCGTAGAAAAACCATTTACATTTTATTATATATTTCATGATTGAGTAGTTTATATTCTAGGGTTTTGGAAATCCTTGTTTATAATATTAATTTTTATCAATATTTATTTATGGTTTGATTAGTTATTAATATCTCTAATTTATCAGTGTTTTTAGTGTTAATCTTGCAACCAAAATTGAAAGATCGACTTTTAGAGGATTACCTACAATTTGCAAATCTGATTATATTAGCAACCGTACTACATATGCTGATTTGCAAGTGTTAAGACCCGACTGTAGGATTAACATGTGCTCTAAGTATCCGATTAATTGCACTTTAGATAGTATTTTGATATATTATAATTATGAACATGGTGAACTATTGCGCTAGATCTTTTTGTTTGATTTTCTTTATTTATTAGTTAGAACCTTTTATTCCTTTGATTCTGATCTTGTTTAGTTTTCCCATACCTTAGAAGCTAGATTAAAACATCTATCTCTCTGTGAATTCGACCATACTTACCCTACTATATTTTAGAAGGTTTTGCTAGGAATTACTTTTAACAAGTGTACGATAGGCTATCAAATTTTAGTGCCTTTGCCGGCCGAGGAGACGTTATAGTTTTATTGTTGGTGAGACTAAACTATTTATATTTTTTCCTTTTTGTGAATAGTTCTATTTTTTTATTCTATTTTTTTTTCTTTTTTCGTATCATATAGTTATATTATCATTATAATGAGGATAATTCTTTTGATAGGCAACATACTCATAATTTTTGGGATTCTCATGTTTTCAGTTTTGATACATCATATCAAAATACTCCCAATTTTTGCATGAGTTCTCACTCCCATGATTCCCATATGCATGTTAGTAATTACAGAGCAAGTTTTTCTTTTTCAAAAGGAAGTGTTTTGGAAATACTATCATTGACTTGGTAAATTTATTGGTCCTAATCATGGAATTGAACTGTGGAATATGTGTCTAGTGATTTATGAGGGGTTAAATGAAAAAACTAGGATGGTGGTAGAATTTATGTCTAACGTAACGTAGAATATCTATTCCAATCACGTGATTATTGTTGGAATTTAGTTGTGTGGTTGGCTAGGGATACTTACGAGTGTGAGGTAGATCATTTTACGTAATAAGATACTTATGTGTCTAGTGATTTATGTGGGTTTAAATGAAAAAACTAAGATAATGGTAGAATCTATGTCTAACGGATAATTTATATTCCAATCACGTGATTATTGTTCGAATTTAGTTGTGTGGTTGGCTAGGCCGCTAGGGATACTTACGAGTGTGAGATACTGAGATAGATTATTTTACTACTACCACTCTAATTCCACAACTATTGTTAACAAGTACTAATCAAGAAAAAGGGAAAATTTCATTGTTCAACTTGAATTTAAAGATTTTTTAATTCCAAATAATATTATTAACTAAAATGAAACAAATTGTTGTACAATCTCAACCAAATAAACTACCCTAAGTCTTGCAACAACCTGCAAGCTTAATACTAGTAAAAACCACAAAAATTACATCAAATCAAGTAGACATTGGTCTAAAATAATAGATTCAACTTATTTTAGTTCAATCTCTTTATAATATAATTATACGTCAATCAATCTATTTACTCATACATGAACATCTTAAATTAAAACGATAATGATTTGGAACTTCAAAATACATTATTTCCAATTGACCAGCCGATGTTTTTTTTCACACATCTTAATCAATAAAAAACATTTTTTTTATTCCACGTACAATTTATAATGTAAAGAATTTTGTCATATTGAAGAATAAGACATCCAGTTAAACTAAGACGGTAAATGTTTTTTAACTTGTGTTTGAATTAATTGTTTGCTAACCAATATTTTGCACTACTTTTTGATTAAAAATTTATAAGTATTTATTTATATAACTTCTTATAAAATTGTAATCATAAATTCCAACCAACTAAATTTGACTCAACTATAAAATCAAGTATTGTGTGCACTGGGTGAATAATATATTTATCGTCAAATTAATTCACTGTTAGCCAGAATGAGTCACTATTAAGTCAAATAGTTCACTTTATATGTTAAAAGATGTAACATTTAATCAAAATGTAACGTTTAACCTTAAATAGGTCACTTCTGGATTAATAAAAGAGATCTCTTTAAGGAAAAGGTTACCCCCAACTTTATGTCTTAAAGGAGTTACTTCTATATAAGTGACTCATTTAAGGTAAAAATTTAACCCCATCTCACAAGAATTTATTGTACATCTGTCTCACCAAGGAATTTGTGTAAATAAAACAGTTAATCAATATTTTTTAATAAATTTAATAAACAAAAAAATTTCCGTGCATTATGCACTGTGCCAAAACTAGTTTATTGCAATAAAAGGAGAAATTTTACAACTTCTACTACCACTTCTTCATGTTACACAAACATTCCCAAAAGCAATAAAAACAACTGAATTCATTACTTTGCAATTATGTAAACTTCGTTAAAAGTAGTAACAAAATTTGGCAACTACTAACTAGAGGTGGCTCAATTGACCGTACTCGATAGCCGACCCATATAACATAGACCCGAATATGTCAGTAGCCTAAAACAACCCGAACCGATCCTAGCAATCCAAGTGACCCGAAAATTATGACTTGAACCCCATCCAAAATAATAATGCTATATTTTCACAAACATTAAAAAAGTAAACTTAAACTTGTTTGGCAATGAAGTTCAAGAATCAAATAGAAATAAATAAGTAAACATAAAAGCTTCTAGCTCCGACCCATCCCACCAACAACATTCATCAATAACCCACATAAGTTCTTCCGGCTCTAATATAGACTATAAAACATGTCCATTACCATAATTTCTGGAGCCCAATAGGTTTAATATTATAAACCAACTGCCTAAATCAAACATGTGCAGATTTTCCCACGTTTCATAATAATAAATGGTAAACCCTCTTCATTCTGTCAAGTGTCAACTAGTCAACTTACCCTGATTTTCAAGATTTCATAAAAATAAAATAAAACGGTCGTTTTTCAAATAACCAGAAGAAGCAAGAAACTGTGGGTTAACAATGGCGGATATTCCTGAACATATCATCTTCAACTCAGTTTTGCCGAGACTTCCAGCAAAATCACTTCTTCGATTCAAGAGTGTTAGCAAATCATGGTATACTGCTATCACTTCTCCTCATCTTGCGCAAAAACACGTCCAAGAATCTCATCTTTCTCCATTTTTGGTTTCCAATATTTTTGGTTTTTTCGTTGATGCTAAGAATAATTTGGGATTGCATCAATTGATGATGAAAACGTGATATTTCAATCAAGGGATTGGTTTTTTGATGAGGGGAAACAAACATCTATCTTGATGTTTGGTTCATGCAATGGCTTGATTGGGTTTATGAGGTATAATTTTGTATTCGATAATGATGATATTGATGCGATGGATGAATTGAATTCTCATATCCCAGAAGAGGGAATTCAATTTATAGTTTACAACCCAACCCTTGGTGCGAAATCTTTTGTTGTGTAATCGATTTATCGACCGAAATGATTCTTGGGGATGATAGTGGGGTTAACCGTATAGAATTTGGGTTGCTTTATGTGTCATCCATAGATGATTACAACGTTATAGCTTTGGGGTTGCCGATTTCCGATCTCGACGCAAGACTTGTTGTCTGTCGTTATTCATTAAGGTACAAACAATGGGAATGTGTCCTGCTTGATCAATTTGAATCCGTACGGGAATTCAGAGATCCATGGTTTGCATCTTGTAATGTTCTAGTCGAGGAAAATCTACATTGGTTGGCAACTTCATCCTCCGGTCAAATTGTTATTGCTTATTTGGACTTAAATAGCAATAAATTTTCAAATTTCCATTTGCCAAATAACATTGACATGTCATTTGATTATGGTTTGTGTTGTTTAGATGGCAAATTATGTGTTTGGGGAGGAAGAAAATGTGTACTTGATCATAATGGAAGCTACGAGATTGAAATGTGGAATATGGGAGAGTATGGAGCTTGTGATTCATGGAAAAAGGTGTTTGTATTAAGCTTGAATGATGTTTGTTATGATTTTTTGGGTTCTGCCAATTCAACTTTAATTCACATGGCTAATGGACTGCTGTTTGCTGATTTTAGTGATGATATCCCAAATTTTGTTCATGTGCATTTGGTCATCCGAAGAATTATGAGTTATTTTGAGAGCTTGGTTTCCCCTCTTTTACCAAGCAACAACCAACAACATATTGAAGCAATCACAACAATTAGACCAGCAGGAACAAAAGGCAATCAAGATAAAGAAGAGGAAAGGTTGACTGATGACAAGGCCATTTGTTGACAAGAGTAGAGATTAAAAATGTTAGAATGTGAATTTTTACTTAACTTTGCAGCCAGTGAAGTGTGAACCAGCATGTGGATTTGAAATAAGAGTAGAAATTGAAAGAATGCAGTATAAAGTTGCTAAATTTCATAGTCCCCATGCATAAGATATAACTACTGCTTTGTTAAATAGGCTGAACTTAGGGGATCTCCTCTTTAATTAGATTGGATAGGCTAAAATGTCAGAGCAAACATGTCCCTCTTCAACAATACTGGCCTGTCTTAAAGGACATTATGGGGAACCCTTAAACCTTAGTCAAACAACTAATTGTCAAATTATGAGTAGCCTTTTATAAGTTAAAACTAAAACAAAAGGCCACAAACAAAGTGTCAAGCACTTTGATAGCAGCATGACAAATGAAGCAACCGATGTACGCTCTTAGAATACTACTCCCTCCATCCCATAACATAGTGCTTACATTCCTTTTTGGGTGTCCCAAAATGTTGTGCCTATTTTATTTTTCTCAATTTATTTGGACTAAATTATCCTCAATCTTTACATAAATTCTCCAAAATACCTTACTTTTTTAAAAAAAGCATGTGCTATTTATTACTTTACACCATTCCAAGCGAACATTTATTGTTTTTTGATTTTTTTTAAAGCAAAACAAAAACTAAGGGAGTAGTTCCAAGACAAAAAGATCTTTATTAATAATTTTTTTTTTTGAGATCCTACTACTCCCTCCACTCTCCTTAATTCACCAAAAAACAAAAAACAAAAAGTAGACTATATTATGGGACGGAGGACTATAATAGTATAATATAACTTCTCTTTCAACTTGAAGTTTTAGGCTGCTGCTCATGTGGAGGATAAAGTCATTAATCAATCAACGTGTCTGTAAGCATCTAAACTCTTTGGACTTTGGTTGAATAAAAACATATACATTAACTTAAGGTTTTGTACAGATTTTTCTTTTTGAAAGGAGTTTTGTACAGATTTCTTCTTTTTGAAAGGAGTTTTGTACAGATTTCAATCAAGCACTAAATATTGACATCTACTTTCTTCAAATGCCTTAATGCTTCTCTAATAAAACTGGTAAACAGGTTGTTCGTACTTAAGATTCAGTTGAAATATAATCATTTAATTCACATAATATCATACCCATCTCTGGAGGAAGGTAGTCAAGTGTCCCACATATGAGCTTCCTGTGCTTGAACGCATGGACCACCCAACAAATGTCTGCAATCTTTAGTCTCCCTGACAGAATGAACCATAGAAATTTGCATTATAAGCACAATCATGCAAAAGAAATTAAAAAAAAAAAAGTAGCGTGTTCATGCTAATCACTTGTGCACCAATTAGGAGGTTCTCTGGTTGTACAATAGTGTATCACGTGCTTTTGGTGACAGTAAATATGAGCCAAATGTTGCAAATACACTGCACCAAAATGAATATTGGAACAAAAAATTTGTAAGTATGCTTGACAAGCTGAACCAATTATTCGCTAATTGATGTGTGTTACTGTCTACTATGTCAGACTCAAATAGTTAGACGCAATCTGTCAGATGTTTCGGCCAGATTGCAATTGCAGCACGAATATATTAGATGTTAATCAAGAAAATTCTCCATATTACTAGAAAGATCATGTAATTAAAATATCTAGAGTAATCTAGGAAAATATCCATGAAAATATCAATGTTAGAAAAATCTAGATATCTTTCTAGAATGATGTATAATAATATCTAGCCTAGGAAAAATTCTAGAAAATCCTAAGAGAAATCTAGATGTAAAAAATACTTAAAAATCAGAGGGATGCGCACAGTTTCCTACCACACCTATAAATAGGTGATGGTGTAAGCCTTGATGATGTATGAAGAAACATTACAAAGTTAATGTAAAAGCCTACCATTTCCCACAAACAATCTCTCCTTTTACCATCAAACAACAACACTCTTTGATCAAAAACATCTCTTAAGCATAAAAGTTCACTACTACTTTCGATCAAGTTTCCAACATTTGGTATCCGAGCCATATTAATCCTAAAGCCTCCATTGCAATATCATACTCCCATAAATATAATACACCAAACACAAAATAAACCAACTCCCTTAAATAAAAACCAAACACCACATAAATTAAAATGACTTCCCCAAACACTTCAACCTCAAACACATTTAACTATCCCCAAGTAAATTGGGTACCTACATTTAAGGGAGAAAAATATCAACAATGGTCTATTCAAATGAAATCCATATTTATCTCACAAGATTTGTGGGAGTTAGTACAAAATGGTTATGAACAACCAAATGATTTAATCCAAGAAGCTACTTGGGATGAAACAAGACGAAAACAATATAAACAAAATCGGATAAGGGATAATTATGCCCTATCCTTAATATATCGGGGAGTAGATGAAACAATCCTCCCTACTATTATGGTCGCTACAACGGCCAAGGAGGCTTGGAGTATCCTGGAGACAAAATATAGGGGCTCCGAGAAGGTAATACTCTTTAAACCGCAATCTTTATGGAGAGATTTTGATAATTTATTAATGGCGGAAAATGAAACAATTCAAGAGTTTTTTAGTCGAGTAACAAATATTATAAATCAAATCCGAACTAATGGAGATAAAATAGAAGATGTCCAAGTTGTTCGGAAAATATTAAGGAGTCTCCCCAAAAAATTATGATCATATAGTGGGCGCTATAGAGGAGTCTAATAAAGATTTATCTAAATTAAGTTTAACTCGAATTAATGGGCTCCCTTCTAGCACATGAAGATAGAATGCGGAGATTTACAGAAAGCGAGTCACTAGAACAAGCTTTTCGGGCTAAATTAAAATTCTCTAATAATGGAGAAAATAAAAGTAAAAATAGCTACGGTAAAGGAGGTACTTCATATAACCGTAGCAGGGGGGAGAGGAAATTACAAAAATCAAGGAACTCGAGAAAATAACCAATCGGCTCCTATTGCAATTTATGTAAGAAAAATGGCCATAATACACAAGATTGCCGGTATAAGTGTAAGAAATGCAAAAGACACACTCACTTTGAAAAAGATTGTTGGTTCCGAGCAAAAGGAAGAGGCCAATTTTACGGAAAATAAGGAGCCTAGAGATCAATTATTTTATACATGTTTAAATGCTCACCAAGAGTCAAATGATATATGGTATATTGATAGTGGTTGTTCAAACCACATGACTCGGCAATAAAAATTCATTTGTCGGGCCGGACGAAAATATTAAAACACAAATTACTCTTGGTGATGGAAGCAACCAAGAGGTTGCTTGGGAAGGGACAATAGCCGTCGAACAAAAACGGCTCGTCTAAATTTATTTCGATGTTTTCTATGTCCCCGGCTTGCACAAAATTTGTTAAGTGTAGGCCAACTAATCCAAAGAGGCTATATGGTGAAATTTGATGCTAATAAATGCCTCATATTTGATAAGAGAAAAGGGCAATTAATTACTACTACTCAAATGGCTCCTAATAAAATATTCCCATTAAGAATGCAATTGGAGCATAATGTTGCCCTAAGTTCTATAGTGGATGAGTCCACATTGTGGCATTTAAGATTCGGGCATCTAAATTTTAACAGGTTTAAAACTAGTTAAAACAAAAAGAAATGGTGATTGGGCTTCCACCTATAACTAATGAAAGAAAAATTTGTGAGGGTCGTATATATGGCAAAATGCATAGATTGCCATTCCCTACTTCATCCTGGAGGGCCAGAGCTCCATTAGAGCTTGTTCACGCGAGATATATGGGGCCCAACCGTAAATCCGTCTCTTGGCGGAAAAAGATATTTTCTATTATTTGTTGATGATTTCTCTCGCATGATGTGGGTTTATATCTTGGAGGCAAAATCGAAGCATTTTCCCACTTCATGCAATTTAAAGCCCTCACGAAAAGACAAAGTGGGCATTCAATAAAAATTCCGAGAACACGATCGTGGGGGAGAATTTACAAGCAAGGAATTTAACGGCTTTCCGTAAGGCGCATGGGATTAAAAGAGAATTAACAAGAAGACGCACACCTCAACAAAATGGTGTTGCGGAAAGGAAAAAATAGAACAATTGCTTGAAATGGCCCGCAAGATGATGCAAGCTAAGAATTTACCAAAATATTTTTGGGCCGAAGCCGTCTCGTACAAAGCAGTGTATATTCTCAATAAGTCTCCCACGAAAGCAGTGAAGGGTATGACACCCTATGAAGCTTGGCATAAGAGAAAGCCAAGAGTGGAGCACCTCAAAGTTTTCAAGAAGCCGCTCGAGAAGACAAATGGATCGAGGCCATGAATGAAGAAATCAAGATGATCGAGAAAAACAACACATGGGAGCTTGTTGAGAAACCTGAAGACAAAGAAGTCATCGGTCTCAAATGGGTCTACAAGGTTAAGTATAACGAAGATGGCTCCATCCGAAATACAAGGCTCGTCTCGTCGCAAAAGGTTACTCCCAACAACCAGGGGATTGACTTTAACGAGACATATGCTCCCGTTGTCCGCATGGAAACTATCGAGTCGGCCTTGCTCTTCGCTTTGCTCAACTTAAATTACCAGTCTTTCAATTAGATGTCAAGTCAGCATTCTTAAATGGGGAGCTTGAAGAAGAAGTATATGTTGAGCAACCGCAAGGATATCTCATCGAAGGCAAAGAAGACAAAGTATACCGCCTTCGTAAAGCTCTTTATGGGCTTAAGCAAGCTCCCAGGGCCTGGAATAGCAAAATAGATGGCTACCTACTTCAAAATGGGTTTACAAAAAGCCCAAGTGAGCCATCACTCTACATCAAGGCCCAAGGGAAAGAATTTATCATCCTATGCCTCTATGTAGATGATCTAATCTATACGGGCACAAATTCAAGGATGATCGAAAACTTCAAAAAGACAATGATGAAGGAGTATGAAATGACCGACCTTGGAGCCATGAAGTATTTCCTTGGCATGCAAGTCAAGCAAAGTCCAGGAAGAATATTTCTCTCACAGGAGAAATATGCAGACGACATACTTAAGAAGTTCAATATGAGTGAATGCAAGCCATTGGCTACACCAATGGCACTTAATGAAAGGCTATCTAAGAACGATGGAAAAGAGAAGGCCGATGCATCAATATATCGAAGTTTGGTCGGCTCTCTCATCTATCTTACACATACAAGGCCCGATATAGTACATGCTTTCGTCGCATTGTATCAAGGTTCATGAGTGAGCCAAGTAAATCTCACTTGGCGACGGAGAAAAAGGATTCTCAGTGCACGTCAAGGGAACAAAAAGTTATGGTATTATGTATGAGACAGAGGAGAATCACAAGCTTACAGGATACACAGCAGGCGATTGGGCAAGTATTGACGACCGAAAAGTACGAGTGGCTACGTCTTCCACTGGGAACCAAGGCCATATCTTGGTCATCAAAGAAACAAGCAACAATAGCTCTGTCATCGCCAGAGCGAGTACATAGCAAAGAACAAGTGCGGCATGTGAAGCAAGATGGCTTAGAAGAATTCTCGATGATCTACAACAGACATCAAAAGAACCAACAACTATCTACTCGTGACAACATGTCCGCAATAGCCATGACAAAGAATCCAAGTCATCCACGGTCGTACGAAGCACATCGAGATACGACATCATTTCATTCGAGAGTTGGTCGACAAACAAGAGATCGAGCTTCACTCGCAAGACAGGGGGAGCGACTCGCAGATATATTCACAAAAGCAATTCCAACAGAGAAGTTCATCCAATTCAGAAGACAACTCAGAGTACAAGAATTTTCTGATTAAAGGGGAGTATTAGATGTTAATCAAGAAAATTCTCCATATTACTAGAAAGATCATGTAATTATAATATCTAGAGTAATCTAGGAAAATATCCATGAAAATATCAATGTTAGAAAAATCTAGATATCTTTCTAGAATGATGTATAATAATATCTAGCCTAGGAAAAATTCTAGAAAATCCTAAGAGAAATCTAGATGTAAAAAATACTAGAAAAATCTAGAGGATGCACAAGTTTCCTACCACACCTATAAATAGGTGATGGTGTAAGCCTTGATGATGTATGAAGAAACATTACAAAGTTAATGTAAAAGCCTACCATTTCCCACAAACAATCTCTCCTTTTACCATCAAACAACAACACTCTTTGATCAAAAACATCTCTTAAGCATAAAAGTTCACTACTACTTTCGATCAAGTTTCCAACAGAATACTGAACATGGTAGCCAGAAAAGAAATCAAAACATACAAATCCCCCAATACCTCAGTAAAAAAGATATTAATTCTCAATTGATATTTATCCAAGAAGTCTCATGGAGGAAGAACATCAGCCTATATTAGATACCTTCAGATGAGAGTTTCAAATAGGGTGAACACCAACTAACTTCAGCTTGATTCACTTTGTAAAAGATAATCAGTTAGATCATAGCATATACGATATTTGACGATTTACAGTTTAAAAATGATGATTATAAGTCTATAAGGTCCAAAGGGATAATTAGACATAAGATGCCTTCAAAATATCTTTATATTATGACTCAAGCCTCCTGTATGTACATAGTAAATAACAGGTATTCTTACCATCCACGTCCTGCATATACTGGAACATTTTTCCAGTTCAGGCTTTGTGAAGATTCCATAATTCAACTTTGTATTAGCAGCAACACGGTGAGCTTCCTCTAATTGCATAAACTCGACAAAGCCAAGTTGGTCTCTTATTTCTACAACTGCTGCACCAGGCCAAGAAATTACTCTTGTTTTGGGATCCTCCATAATAGTAACGTTGTCGTTTGCAGGAATCTCCAGCTTTGGCAATATTACAAAGTGCCGCTGCCATTTTATTAGGGTAATCCTCAGGTCTCACGGTCATTCGGTCCTGCTAGTAAGAATCTAGCAATCGATATTTGTCTAAAGACGAAGAGTAACTTCTGGAAAAATGAACACATAAAGCAAGTCTCATGATTATTCACAGACTGACTGCATTCTCTGTCGATTAAGCTGATAGCTTTTCACGCCATAATGACCATAAACATTCAGAAACAGTTTAGCTCATTTTTCAATTGTTTGTATGATTAGAAAAATCCGAATATGATTCTCCCTTGCTCTTATGTCTCCCTCAGTGAGCCTACTATTTAGCATAAGAGGCTATATTTCGTGTTCATGACAGTCCTTCTGTTGAAGTTACCACTTCTGATCAGCAGCAGCAACAAACCCAGAAGGCATTACCATCAGAATACTACAAACGATGGACATAACCATCAGAATGTATCGTGCTCCAAGTGTTCAACAACTTCAAACGATGGACATAACCATCAGAATGTATCAACTCATTTTTGGAAGTTGCCAACCTGGTTAGTGGAGTTCACGAGATGACAATACTACAATTTTGCTTGAAAGTTCATCTCTCCCTCTCTCTCCTTTATGGGTCAAAATACTACAACTCACTGATCAATATAAGACCAATTCCCTCTATAACTTGTAGCACACCTTACAGAAAAAATGGTGTAGCATTAAACACCTAATGTAAAAGTCTCCATATTGTGGTATTCGATTTTTAATTGTCTTAATTAATAGTATGAGTCCCACAAAAGTATCTCATTGGACTATAGTTTTAGAAAACTTTGAAGGCACCACCCTATTAATATCTGAGTAGGGACAGATTTATTTAGTAAATTATTTTAAAATCAATTTCAATAAATATCATTTAAAACGATGATGACTTCATATGGATAAGGTTTTTTTTTTTAAAAATTGATCTTTCATATATACCATGAAATAGGGTTCAAGGTTTAGGTTAAGAGGTAGCGAAAGTCTGGAAATCGTCTCCTCTTCTGTTATACAGAACATGCTCTTACTAAATGCGTTATTTTTCATTTTATAGTAATAATGGCTATTCAAAAGAAAGAAAAATTACATAGTTTGCACATATACACATCAATCATTTCTTTTTTCGGGGCCAATATATCAATTGTATATGGTAGGTTTGAGCACTGAAGTTGCACTATGTACCAATCATTGCGGGATTGGAATCCACTCATGGATCAAAACTATCATAGTTCGATCTTATGTCTCACCCTACATGGCCAATTCCATTGGGAATGAATAGGAAAAAAATGAAAATAGATTATGAAGAAATCGACTTTTAGAATTAGACAAATCTATTAGAAATGAGGTAATCACTCATAGCTTAGTGATTGAAACGATGTTAAAATAATCACCCTAATTAGTGATTAAATAGGAAAGGTTAAGGTAATCACCCTAATTAGTGATTAACCAAGGATTAAGAAAATTCACCTCAATTAGTGAATAACCAAGGATTAAGAAAATTCACCTCAATTAGTGACTGAACATGAAGGCTAAGATAATTGCTTTCATTAGTGATTAAATTTGAAGGTTAAGATAATCACCTTAATTAGTGATTAAAATTAGGATTATGGTAATCTCCTTAATTAGTAATACAAAATTAGATTAAGATAATCACTCTAATTAGTGATTAAATGAAAAGGGTTAATATAATCACCTTCATTAGTGATTGTAGACACACAATCGTGTCTTTCCATTTAAGGAACCAATGATGAAACACCACAGCCCGACCCAAGGGGAAAGTAGTCCGAATAGCTAAAACTATTTTAAAGTGTGTTTTAATTATCCAAATCCTAATTTAAAGCCCAATTAATTATTCCTGATAATTAATTGTATCTTGAGCCCATAAAAGAATATTTTAAGCCCAATCCTTTGAAAAAGCCCATCTAATTATTCAATGATAATTAATCGTCTTTTAGTTAAATAAATAAATATTTTTAGAGATATTTCTATAATTGAAATCGGATTTTATCACGTAAAGTTGATTTTCGGATTTAAAGGATAAAAAAAAATTGTTCAAAAAAGCCTGTCGAGACGTGTCTGACGCAAGGCGGTGCGCCTAGCGCACCATGTGCGCGCAGCGCATAGGTCAAACCGCGTCAGGCGCACCAATCTGCGCCTAACACGTGGCTCTGTGCATCACACAGAGACATGCACCTAGTGCACTCTCTGTGTGACGCGCAGTCTACTTTTCTATTTTTTTTGGTATTTTCCTATAAATACACCACGGTTTTCCGATTCAAAATACACTTCGACTCTTCGACTTTGCACTTTCGAAGTTTGTACACCTTACACTTACGAAATGTCTCACACTCATACCTTCAAACACGAACAAAACACATACTTTCGTACATACACATATTTCGATCCATCTTCCGACTTCACGATTGCTCGTCCGGTAAGGTTGTTATTTTCTCGGACCTAAGTCGCTTAGGTATACTCCTGAGAGTCCTTGAATAATTTTCCTATTTTTATATTGAAGTTACTAACTACTTCTTTCCATAATGTAGATCTTTAATATAAAATTCGTTCTTTTGTGTATTCTAACTTTTCCTTTTTTTATTTTTTTATTTTTCATACATATGCATGTTACATGATTGTCTAGTTATGTGTTCATCACCTCACATGTTATTATTGCTAACCAAGACCTAAAGAATTTTTCTAGCGTTAATCGGATAATTTGAACAACTCGTTAGGTTCCCCGTAATATTGATTGCTTAATAACATATCACTAAAAAAATAATAATTTTATGTGTTTCTTGAACCAACCTAGACTAATCTATTTTAGGGTTTATGAAAACATTACTTGACTATTCTTCTATATAAAACTTGACATCAATCGATATTAAGTAGAGGCCATCAATGGGTGTACGTGGTTCCTGACCGTGTTCATACCCTCACCCAAACTCATTCTATGGTTCATTGACCATCTATGGAGCCAGGACGGGGAAATCTACACTGAATAAGTCCCTAAGTTGTCCCTACGATGTCCCAATATCCAATTAGGTTTATGAGTCTTCCTTTAAAGATTTGTTAGCGACTTCAAACAACGTTTTTAATACAAAACCTTTATAATGCGGTAATCAAATACGCGCTTATCCCGCGTAGGCACAATAAAAATACGCCTGCAATTTGGCGACTTCACTGGGGAGGATTTAATTTTTTTTTTTTTTAAATGAGTGGGTGAAACTCTAAAAAAACGATTCATTCATTTTCTATGCCTTAGAATAACATATTATTTTGCATATGCAAGGCTATTGTTCAAGCCACCATAAGGACAATCTTTCTTGCCTCATTAACCCATGTTCTATACGTGAGGCCACCCCCGGTGGGTTTGCGCTTTGTTCTTCCGAAAGCTTCTTGAGAAGTGTTGGATCTTAGTCATAAGCAAACCTACCCAACTACGACATTGTTATCTTGTTCCTGACTTGAGTACTTGAGTGTGTCTTACACGTGGCCACCTTTTTAATAAAGGTACGAAGCGTGGGATCAATTTCCTAGTCATGGACCCTTTTCATCCTTAACCTAAAGCTGACCATAGTTTCAAACGTAGAACAAGACTTTAGGTTGAAACTTTTGCATCCATGTTATATGACATTTGCTTGTGATTGCAATTTTTCCTGTTATTAACTTGTCAAATTTTCATTGTTATGCTTTGCGTCTAAAATGGCGTCTAAAAAGAAAAAAAAAACGATCATCAAAATTTGCCAAAACCTCGCCTAAATCTTCGAAAAACATGTCGGGGGAGCAGTGTGCCAAACGCATAAAGTTGCGCTTGGAACACCACGCTCGCGCCAGAAGCAAGGTTCTGCGCCGTGCGCAACAATGCTGCATGGCACGTAGTCTGTGCATCTCATGTTTTTGTCAATTTAGTCGTCGTGGTGGTTGATCCTGTTCGGTCTGTCTGCATTCGCGTAGAATCAAGGTCATTATAAGGGTCTCACCTATTTTTTAAAAAAATCAGTATTTTCATGCATTAGATCGAGTCTAATCTAAAAGTGCATTGAAGAGTGATCATTGTAGAGTTAAGGTCGTTATGCATGTCCACCTTCTCCCTGCTTTCCAACTAATCTTCCCTATCATATTCAATCAATTTAAAAAAAAAAAAACTTACATTTTTCAAAATCAATCCTAGACCCTCTTTTATTCAACCTTTTTCATAAACATTTACATATGATCACCATTAATCCCATGATTCTTTTATTCGATAATAATCCCAAGTTGGCATGCTGTCTTCCCATATTGGTCTCCTTCCTTTGGTGACCTGCTCAACAAGTAAAAATTTCATGGAGCCCACTATTTTTTATTTTTTTTATTTAAATGGTTGATCCATTTTCGTCGAGAAAAAAGGAAAAAAAATAAATGAAAGGGAAAGAACAGGTGCTCACTTGAATAAAAAAATAAATAGTAATGCAAAACAAACTTGTACAACAAAAAAATCTAACAACAAACCAGCTCATAAACTCTTAGATTCGTGGCCTCATGCAATCATTACCAAACTCATAAATTTCAAAATTTCAAACCAACAAAGAGCTTTAATTAAAAATTAAAATAAAAACTTAAAATATAATTTAAATTATAAAAAAATTACACCAAAAGAGATATAATTAAAAATAAATAAATTCATACGTGAGGCCTACGATTTTTACCTACTAAGCAGATTATCATTGGAGTCGGACCAATATTGGAAGATAACATTTGAACTTGGGATTATTCAGGGAAAAACAATACTTGAGATTAATGGTAGAAGACGCCCCAAACTTCGGATTATTTTTGACAATTTTTCCTAAAAGATAAAAAACAAATGGGGTCCCTTTCAAAAACGAATTTCGAAAATTCTAAGCCTAGTCCAAACAACTTCATTCAATACAATCCAATCAACCCAATCCAATCCATTTGCATTCATTTCAGGCCCATTTGCATTCATCCTAGCCCCATTTAAGCTTGAGTCCATACATTCATATTAGGCTCATTTACACTTGAGTCCATACATTCATATTAGGCCCATTTGAGTCCATGCACTATAATCCATCTTAGGCCTAATCTAAGTCTCATCTCAGTCATTCCAATCTAAGTCTAATTCTAATCCAATCCAAATCTTAGGTCCATTTAGGCTCAATTCATTCCCTAGGTCTAGTTTGCATCTCTATGTAAACCCTAGTCAAGTCTTCGGACTATAGAAGATCAAATTCGTTTCCTAGGTCTAGTTTGCATCTACATGCAAACCCTAGTCAAGTCCTCGGATTATAAAAGATCAATTCATTCCCTAGGTCTAGTTTGCAACTCCATGTAACCCTAGTCAAGTCTTCGGAATATAAAAGATCAATTCATTCCCTAGGTCTAGTTTGCATCTCTATGTAAACCCTAGTCAAGTATTTGGACTATAAAATATCAATTCATACCTTAAGTCTAGCCTGCTTATTCCAAATATAAGTTCAAAGTCTAGCCTTTCTTATTGCATGCTTGCTGACCCGTAAGTTCAAAATCTAGTCATCTTTAGGTTTAGCCGGCTTACACTAGAGGAAAAAAAAGCCAAGGGCTACTGTTAATGCAAAAACCGCAGCCCTAAATTTAAGGGCTGTGGTTAGCCCAAAAACCGCAGCCCTTTATCAATAAAGGGATGCGGTTTTTGGGCTAACCGCAACCCTTGGGCCGTAAATGCTCTATTATTCTATTTTTTCTAGCCCCTAAACTCCCTCCAATTCCCATTTCATTCCCTCGCTGTGAAACCCTCTCCCCCTCTCCTCCCATTTCATCTCCTCTCTTCCGTCTCTCAGCGCTCACCGTATCAGCAACCTCGCTGGATTTCATTCGAGTTTCCCATATCCTTCGCTCGTCGGTGGCTCATCTTCAACCTCCAACTATGAAAAAATCGATGGCTTTCTCTTTCCTCTGTAATTCATGTTTTACCTAAATCTTCCATCTAGTAACTGAAATTCTTTATTCTCTTCAATGGCAGCCGTGACACAAGTCTTTCATGATCAAGAAGACCCTGGCGAAGAAGATGAGGCAAATCGCCCATCCCTTACTGGATTTGTATGTTCAGGTATTTTGATTTATTCTTAATTTTAATGTTATTTGCCCTAATTTTAATCGGTTAATTCACACACTAATTGCTTGATTAATTACTAGGAACGTCTGGGCTTGTTTATTTTATTTTAGTTAAGTAGTTTAGTTTAAATCAGACTCACGCAATTCGTGGATATTGCATCGATGTTACGAAGGCTGCTCTAAAGTTGCTCCCCTATCCAGTTCCTTATGAATTCATATATTTGGAGATGGACCTAAAAATCTTAGCTATAATGATCTTATAGAAAAAATCACAAAAGGTGTAAGTATTAATAATTTACATCATATATCTTCTAGAGAACAAAGAAAGCATATAATAGCATTGATTACTGATCTTAAGATGGAATATTATAGGAATTTGATGCTGCTGTTGGAGACATTGCAACTGTAATCAACTGCACAATGATTGTAGATTATACTCTACCATATGCAGATTCAGGGCTGGTCATTGTAGTTTGCTTTAAAAGGTCGAGTTCTAGTTCTTGGGCACTCTTAGGGCCATTTACACCTCTCATGTGGGCTGTGACGAGTGTATTTTTTTCTCATAGTGGGGGCAGTTATTTGGATCCTAGAACACAAATTAAATGATGAATTTCGCGGGCCTCCAATTCAACAGATTTCGACAACACTGTCGTAAGTCTATGATTTTGCAATTATGCATTAATAAGATTTGAGTCATAAAATTTGAACATGGATATATCGTCACCCACCTACATATCTATGAGTCATAAAATTCGAACATTTTATTTTTTCGATCCCAACCTCTCATTTTCCCTCAAGGACTCTCCGACAGTTCCATGGTTTCTGGCGATATCTAACTTTGCTTGTATTAACTCCCCAAAGATGAATCCCCAGTGAAAAACTCTGAACGCTCAATAAAGATCAAGTACATTCCAATCTAGGCTTATAATGCCTAATTCAAGACAAGCTTACCCAAAGTGGGGGTTTCCTATATGTGGTTCCTCCAAATCAAAACATACTCCTAAAAAGTTGTAAACCGCGAATATAACTTGCGGAACTGGGTTATTTACCAAAACAAGTTTCGAAAATCATTCTAATCTCCTAACCTTGCCAAATTATGACCTTGCATTGCATTTCATGCCTCTTAACCTTGCATAACCCTGACTTTGCATTACATTTCATTTTTCCTAGCCTTGCATAACCCTGACCTTGCATAACGTCTCATGCATCCTTAAAGAGTCTAAGTTTGCATATTTGCATCATTATGTGCCTTACCTGAGTTGTTTGCACCGATCTGCTAACATCTTCTTATGCAAGTAATTAGATTGCTTGTAGTTATTGTCCTGCATACTAACCGGCGATATATAGATCCGTTCTAAACTAGAGAGCGTTTAGAATCGTTCTCCGTCCCGACACCGTATACTTCGACTTTCGATTTCTTGAACCTATGTCAAAGTAGGGGCTTCCGTAGACACATAAACATGATCTCTTCATTCAAGGATGGACCCAATGATGAAAAATACCGCGGTCTTAATTGGTCCGTCCCAAGGGGAGAGCAGTCCGAAGAGCCAAACTATTATAAAGTGTATTTTAATGATCCAAATCCTATTTTAAAGTTAATTAATTATTCTTGATGATTAATTATATTTTGAGCCCATAAAAGAATATTTTAAGCCCAATCCCTTGAAAAAACCATTTAATTATGGAAAAATTGATTCTAATAATCCAACCTTTGGGCCGTTCGCTCAAAATAATCCAACCTTTTGATTATTATTTAATAATCCAACCTTTTATCCCAATTCGCTCATAATGCACCATGTGACCGGTAACCTGTTGGAATGGTAAATTTTTTTTTATTTTTTTCATTTTCTCCCTTTAATCTCCCTCCCTTTCTCCCCCTCCCTTCCTCCCTCCCTCCCCGCCTTACCAGTCATGAATCCCCACCCCACCCCACCCCCACCCCCCACCCCTACCCCCACCCCATGTTCATGAATCCCCACCCCCACCCCCACCCCTACCCCCACCCCCCGTTCATGATACCCCACCCCACCTCCACCCCCCGCTCACCCCCACTCCCCGCCCCCATCCCCCCCTCCCCTCCCTCACCCCCTCCCTCCCCAGGCCCCCACTGTTAGCACCCCCTCCCCTCCACTGCCCTTCCCGACCTCCATTGTGAGCACCCCGTCCCCTCCCTGCCCTCCCATACCCCCACTTTGAGCACCCCCACCGGCCCCCTGCGGCAGCGCCTCCCCTCCCCCTCCAGTCGCATCCCCCTTCGAATCCCCCCCTCCCGTTCCACCGCATCCCCATTCGAATCCCCTCCCCTTTCCCCCGCATCCCCCTTCGAATCCCGCAAGCAGCGCCTCCCCCCCTTCGAATCTCTCTATCTCTTCTTCTTGCTGATGCCACGCCTCCCATCTTGGAATTTTGTGGTGGTGGTGTGGGTGAAATGGGGTTGTTGGCGATGGTGTGGGTGGGTGGGGTATTGTTTGGTGGTGTGATGTGAGGTGGTGGTGTGATGTGAGGTACGCTTGTGTGGTGGTGGTGTTGTTTGGGGTGGGGTGAAATGGGGTTGTTGGTAGTGGTGGTGGTGGTGTGGTGAAATGCGGTTGGCAGTGGTGGTTGGTACTGCGGTGGGCGGTGGTGGTTGGTACTGCGATTGTGTGGTGGTGGTGGGGGGTTGTTGGCGTGGTGGTGGTGGGGTGAAATGGGGGTTGTTGGGAGTGGCGAGTGGTGGTGGTGGGGGTGGGGTGTTGTTTGGTTATCTTAATTGAGATTAACATTGATTAATTAGATCACAACAAATCAGAGCAAGACACGTGTGCAATTAACCTATTCTAATGGTCACCTACCTGTTTCAACAGGTCACGGTGCATTATGAGCGGATTGGGATAAAAGGTTGGATTATTAAATAATAATCAAAAGGTTGGATTATTTTGAGCGAACGGCTCAAAGGTTGGATTATTAGAATCAATTTTTCCTTTAATTATTCAATGATAATTAATTGTCTTTTATTTAAATAAATAAATATTTTTTCAAAGATTTTTATAATCAAAATCGGATTTTATCCAGTAAAATTGATTTCCGGATTTAAAGGATAAAAGAAAATAGTTCAAAATGCATTTTAAAGAAAGCATGTCAAAACGTGTCTGACGCAATGCGGTGCGCCAGGCGCACCACGTGGGCTTAGCGCACAGATCAAGCCGCGTCAGGCGCACCAATCTACGCCTGACACGTTGCTATATTTGACGCACGTCTCTGTGTGACGCGCAGTTTGCTCACTATTAGAGTATTTAATTTGTTTATTTTTGCTATTAAATTGTTGCGGTACAGTTTTACCCATACGCAACAACAAACTACGTGAGAAGGGAAAAAGCGTGTAAAACAACCTATTGCTGCGGGTTTTATAAGAAATCGCAGCAATAAATTAAATTTTTTTAACATTTATATCTATTGCTGCAGTTTCTTTTGAAAACCGCAGCAATAGGTTCATTATGGTTTTTCGGTTTTTAATTATAGTTGGGCCTTGGGCGCCGTTTTCCTCATATATCTCATTCCTCACTCTCAGCTTCTCGCCTCTCTCTTGTCTGTTCTTTCAATCTCTCATCCTCCTTAACCATCGTTTGCATCTTCTTGCTTCTCTCATTTCAATTCATCTCTCATCCTCTCTCTCCTCACCATTCTACGTCTCTCTCTCCTCACGTTCTGGCCTCTCTCTCTCTCCTCACCATTCTAGCCTCTTTTTCACCCTTGCTGTAATACCCCGAATTTTAATCTCGTTTTATTAGCTACTAATTATGTTTATTAGTATAATTATGTCCTAAAATTTTTTGAAACTATTCTGATGAAGATTATCTTCTAAAATAAGTATATTTACCTTAGTTATTACAAAAATGATATTTATTATGATAAATGATTTTATAATATGATTTATGAAAGAAAGAAAAAAAAAAAAAGAAAAGAGGAATGAAGAAAGCTGAACATCAGCTTCTCCAAACCAACCAACCACCACCTCCCTCTACTCCCTCTTTACTCCCTACTCTAAGCTTCCCTATTTGAACCACCATCCATCATCTACTACCTCCATTAATGTCTTCAAGTTTTTTTTTTCTATAAATGCTCAGTAATTGAGCTTTGAAATCTCACAACAACAACAAAAAATCACAAAATTTCTCTTCCTCCTCTCGCCGGATTCCCAGG
Source organism: Beta corolliflora (assembly GCA_947648045.1). Classification (NCBI taxonomy): domain Eukaryota; kingdom Viridiplantae; phylum Streptophyta; class Magnoliopsida; order Caryophyllales; family Amaranthaceae; genus Beta; species Beta corolliflora. The sequence goes on along the minus strand of CANSZD010003912.1, from coordinate 18,315 downwards.
CCCACCGGAGCTCGACGAACACCGAGCCCCGCTTTCCTTCTTCGTCACGCTTCGATCTCTCTTCCTCCTCTGTCGTTGTGCTGCCGTCGCCAGCGTAGCTGCTGCTGCTCGTTGGTGTCGCTGCTGCTGCCGCCGCCGTGCGCTAGTGGTCCTTTCTCCTCCCTGCTCTTGTTTTCTCTCTCCTCTTCGTGGTGGTGTTGTGTGCGGTGCTGCTGCCCTTGTTGTTGTCGGTGCTGTGCTGCTGCTGTTGATCTTCCCTGCTCGCTGCTCTCCTCTTCCTTTCAGCTCGCCGGAGATCCCCACGCTCGCCGGAGCTCAGCTCCACTCCCCCACTGCCTTGTGTCGTCCCTGCTCCAAGTGAGCAGAGGTACTACACCTCCTCTCTTTCCTTGATTTTATTTCTAATTACTTTGGATACAAATTTATACTTGGTTTATGAAATCATGATTAATTGTATTGGGTTGGATTAGTTGATGCTGATTGTTTGATATTGTTGATGATGTTGAAACGGTTGTGTTGGAAGATGGACTAAGTATGGTGTTTTATTGGTTAGTTGGCTAGTTGGTTGAATGTTCTCTTCCAAGTTATTTTTTTTTATTGTTGGATTAGAAATCAGATCTTTGGAGTAGATTGAGTTAATTGATAATCATAGTTGTTATTTTTATTGATTTTGGAAAAGAATTCTAAAATGATTTTATAAGTTAGTTTAAATAAGTTGCAAGATCAATGAAATCAGATGTGGGTTACATGTCTAAAGCATATCATAATCATTTCTTTATCAAGTGATTAGTCTATATTATGTAGCTAACACCTGAGTTAATTAGAGTTAACTTTGGGAGATCCAGTTTGATTAGTTTCTAAATGATGTCTGTTAGTTGGTGCAAGAGTTGGTTTTAAGAAGGATAAGCTAAACTAAAATACATAGCAAAATTTATGGATATAATTAAAATGGAAATAAGGAGTCTGGTTATAAAATAAATGAATTGGTTAGTATGAATGTTGTTGAGATGAATTTGGAAATCTAAAGAGTATAAGAGGATATAATTGAGTATAGTTGTGAAGCATTGGAGTAGACTTAAAAGTGAATTAACTTAAATAGTTTCCTTACTTAAAGTTAGAAAAGAGGTTGACTAATTATTGTTAATAATATCGAATAATTGTAGTCAGTATGTCTGATGATGGGCTAAATGATGGAGGTTGAATAAAAAGGGGTTGTACTTTAATATATGCAAATGAAGTAATATAAGAAAGTTCAGTTGTTTGATTAATTTTCGATAACAAGTTAGTCACGAGTTTGAGCACGTAAGTAAGTATAAGTTATAATAATCTCGAGGAAGCTTCTACTATAAGTTTGACTAGTATCCTATTAGATACGAGTTTGATTCACTCTATGTAATAACGAGATCTATTAGTTTATGGTTATTATAATTGACCTCTATTGAAGTTAGAGAGTTAACGTTACATACCCTGAAAGGCTTATGATCACATAACAAGTACGTCTTATGTTCCTTAAATGGTCTGGAGGTATATAAAGATGACTTTTGTTCTTATGAATGACGATGTATGAAATGTTTTATGATGGTTATGATGATACGATGCTATGAAATGATTATGAATCTGAAGTAATAAATGAACTCAAGTGACGGTTGTGTTTATGAAATGAGTTATTGAAACCACTACGAATGGATTGAGATTATAAATGGATTGAGATTATGAATGGATTGAGATTATGAATGGATTGAGATTATGTTCACACTGGATTGAACAATGATAACGTAATTGTATACGTGATTTATGTGATGACGTAATTATGTACGTGATTTATGTGATGACGTGAATTAAAAGATGTTAATCACGTAAAGTGAAATATCGGAGGGAAATGATGAACAGGTTGCCCTGTATGAGTGGTTCAAGCCCCTACAGGTTCTCTCGGTTACTATGCTGATTATTCTTCTATCGTCTTCCTTCTATCTTGTTGTGATCCAAGTAGAAGGGGTGTACACTAGGGACTCGTTATTATGGCCATTATGTTATCCGTAGGTGGTTACGTGGATTGACCCCGGCCTACAATGTTGAAGTAAGTGGTTACAGGGGATTGACTCCCGACTTGCGCGTTCTCTTTCCTCTCCTTAAATAACTGGATTAATTAAGATTAATTATGTAATTAATCATTGTATATATATCTACATGTGAACGTATGGATTATGTGAATATTGCTATGCTGTTGTGATATGGTTATGAATGATGTGAACATGTATTGATTACGTGAGAATCGTAGACACCAAAGCATGTTTTAAGAATGTTTTATGGGTTAGTACTCAGCGTTGTGCTGATGTGTATGTCAATGTTTTGTTTTGTCACTACTGTGGCCTGTCACTTGGTGGGTGGCAGTGTTACAATAGTTTCAGGTTGAAGTTCTGGAGCATCTGTTCCAAGATAGAAGCAGTTACGTGCTACGATCTCAGCTACGATTGTTTTATGTTTTCCTTTGAGGCGAGGACGTTCCATTTTGTAATAGTTTAATAATTAATTGATTTAGTTTCATTTCTAGTTCTAGTTGAGCAATAGTGCTCCTGATTTTCTTTAGCTGGTACTCCGCAAAAGCGTTGAGTTTTGGGATTTGGTATATTTTATTTGTAACAGGTTTTTCAAACATTTTCCCATTTTGGGTTGTCCAATTTACAAAGGAGACTCTGCCGAAATTTTCAGAAAATATTAATTTATTATTAAAGTATTTCTTTCAAAAAGGGACTAAATGTCCATGTAAGTAGGTGAATGATGTAGCCTTGTATTTTCCCTTAGCGGAAAGTACGGCGGTAACGCGCCGGCTAAGCTAAGGCCTTCCGCTGCGAAAGTCGGGGTAATTAATTTAATAAGGATGTGCGAAAGCCGGGGTGTTACACTTGCTGTCCTAGCCTATCTCTCCTCCCCGAGCTCGCTGACCTTGTGACATCTCTCACCCTCTCCGTTCACACCTCTCTCTCAGCGGCACCCGACGAGGTTTCTCGCGAAGTGGAACTCTCTCAGCAGACTTTAATAAGACGAAGTGGATTAGCGCAGCGGTACAAAAATTCCAGAGGACCAGATTCTTTCAAGAACTCCGGCGACGAAGATCTGGTGAAAGTCTCAAGTTGGAGTCGGATGACAGAACACGCCGGCGTGAATTATGATTTTTATTTTCATTCACTTATTTTTAGATCTAGTGTTAATTTTTCATTTATAGTTTCATTTTTGCCATATATGTGACGTTAGGGCTTATGATGTTAGTTACAATTTTAATTTAATTTCATCTTAAAGATCTGTTTTTACTTGTTAGTGTCATGAATGTGTTAGTAATTTTTTAATTTTGGTTTGTAAAACTATCATCTATTCAATGTATGAATTCATTTTGCTTTAAATTTTAATTATTTTTGGTTTGTGATTCCACCCCAATGCTGAATTTAAAATTATTTTTTTTAAAAAAAATTATTTTTTACCTACACCTATTGTTGTGGTTTTCGGCCACAACAGCAGCAATAGATAAATTTTTTGTTGCAGTCTCATAAACGCGGCAATAGCCTCATGACTTGTCGTTGCGCCTCGATTTGCGTCGGTACGAAAAACGCAACAATATAAGATTACTCTACTAGTGGCTTTTCTATCTTTTGTTTAGTATTTTCATCTAAATACACCACAGTTTTCCGAATCAAAATACACTTTAATTTTACACTTTCGAACTTTGCACTTTACGAATACACTTTCACTCGTAAACCATACACTTATGAAATCTCTCACACTCATACCTTCAAGAACGAACAAAACACATACGTTCAGACATACACATATTTGGATCCATCTTCAGGTTTCACGATTGTCCGTCTCGAAGGTTGTCATTCTCTTAGACCTGAGCCGCATAGGTATACTCTTGAGGGTCCTTGAATAAAGTTCCTATTTTTATATTGATGTTACTAACTACTTCTTTCCATGATGTAGATCTTTGATATAAAAATCGTTCTTTTGTATAGTATAATCTTTCCTTTTCTTTTTATTTATTTTTCATACATATGCGTGTTACATGATTGTCTAGTTATGCGTTCATCACCTCACATGTTATTATTGCTAATCAAGACCTAAAGAACTTTTCTAGCATTAATCAGATAATTTGAACAGCCTGTTAGGTTCCCTGTAATATTGATTGCTTAATAACATATCACGAAAAAATAGTAATTTTTATGTTTTTCTTGAACCAACCTAGACTAATCTATTTTTAGGGTGTATGAAAACATTATTTGGTTATTCTTCTGCATAAAACTTGACATGAATCGATATTAAGTAGAGGCCATCAATGGGCGAACGTGGTCCCCGACCATGTTCGTACCTCCTTACACCCGAACTCATTCTATGGTTCATTGACCATCTATGGAGTCACGACGGGGAAATCTACACTGAATAAGTCCCTAAGTTGTCCCTACAATTTCCCAATATCCAATTAGGCTTACGAGTCTTCCTATAAAGACTTATCGGCGACTTCAAAAACGTTTTCAATACAAAACCTTTACAATGAGGTAGTCAAATATGCGCTCATCCCGCATAGGCAAAATAAAAACACGCTTACAGTGATTAACCAAGATTTAAGATAATCACCTTAATTAGTGATTATATATGATGAAAATAATCACCTTAATTAGTGATTAAATAGGAATTGAAATAATCACCTTTATTAGTGATTAAACTTAGGGTTTTTCAAGAGGTGTTAGGAAAAGATTTGCTTCCTTATTGAAGGGTTTTGTATGATTGAGAAATAATCTTAATTGAAGATTATTAAGGCATTTTTTTAGCAAAATTATCAATTTGAAATGGAGTTTGGAGATTGTGTTAGGCGTAACGGAATTTGGTCATTTGAAATGAGACATGTGAAATGGCCTAAAATCAGTTAGGAAATCATAGTTACCTTTCAAATTATGTCAAATTATATAATTGATCCATTTGAAGGTTATGGAGAACAATTTTTAAAATGTAAGATGAATCATCATACAATTAACTTAATTATATTTGCAATATTTCCTCTTATTTGAGATTGGGTCATTTAATTCATATACTATGATATATTGGGCCCAACATGCAATATTTGTAACATTGGTTGCTCATTTTATTCAAAAAGAATTGTGGAATTACTTATGAAAATTATGCATAAACATCTCCAAATTTTTCATTAATTAAGTGAAGCAATAACAATTTACAAAGAAACTATCATTACAACAAAAATGTACTCATTCTATGATCTATACAAGCTTTCAATCTTGATCTTCACCTTGATGCTCCTTGATCTTCATATCCTTGAATGGGATTTTGAATTCATATTTATTTGAAAACTTATGAAAATTAAAGATTAATTAACCTTTTTCATTTGATTTTTATGATGATTTTTATTGATTTTATTTACATAATAAAAATGATTCATTTTAAGAGAACATTAAAATTTAATGACTTTTAATTATCATTTTCGTATCAAAAGAAAACAATTTTTTTCATGAAAATTGAGTTAATCACTTTATTTCAATTTTTCTAGATTACACTTTTGTTCTTTTACTAACTTCCAAAATTCATAACTTTCTGTAAAAATTGTGAAATTGAGCATGTGATATACCTATGGGTAGGTCAGTGAGTTATTTATATTGTGTAAAATTTTGACAACCTTTACTCAAATTATGGTGAATTTTATACTAAAACTGGTCAAAACATGACTTTTATCCAATTTGTTCTTTTAAATCCAACTTAATGAACTTAGTTTGAAGTGAGTGTTGGTATGAGTATTTTAAATACTTTGAAGGACTAAACTGGATATTATCACTTAAATTGGACATCATGAAGACTTTTATTTATTTATTTCTTTAACTGAAGAAGAAATCAGAGTTCGAGAATTTAATGATTTGCATGAACGTTTTTGTAAAAATGATATAAAATTGTACAAAATTCATATGAACACCATTTTCATGTTGTTGGAAATATTTTGATGTCTACTTCAATGTCTTTTTTTTTTTGTTAGTTTTGGGTAAATAAGTTAAGTATGATCTTTATTGAAAGAACAAGCTCATATTGTACTATACAAAATCAGTTTTTCACAACAATTTTATATGAATTTTAGTTAACTATACCAAATTCTTTTTTTTAGAAATTACAAATCCCATTTTCTTGAAACATATTGAACTTTATTGGAAAAATATTACATCCTATAAAATATTTACATAATACAGACGAAAAATGAGATTAAGTAAGAAATTGAAACTGACTGTAATTACAGTATCACATTTTCTTTTTTTATGGAGATGTTTAAGCACAACTCTACTTGAATTTTTTGTGAGAAAATATTTTTGAGTGATGAACAACAACTTGGTTAATAGAAATCACATGAGCACATATTTCCTAAGAGTCTTTTCATTAGAGTTGACTATTCTAGGTGGGATGATTTAAGGTTGGGAACCTCTTAGGATTTCCACATACCCAAATCACTCCAAAATTAAAAAATTGATAAGAGAAAACAAATGGAAAGTTAGTATGTGACTAAGAAGATAATTAAGAAAACAACAAGAACTTATGTTTACCTTGCTAACTTAATGATGCACTTCCTTTGCAAAGTTTTCTACCTTTGTTTTTTTATTTCTAAGTTAGTTTCTAAATTCACTTAATTAACTAAATAAAATCCTTTTTTGTGTTTTTCTTTTTACTAATCTGATTCTAACTTTTACTTTTTTTTCTTGAATGATATTTTTTAATGGGAGAAAGTCTGGAGAATGAGAGTAGTTTTAAAGTTGCGTTTGTGAGATTCAAGTTGTTTTTCAAATGAAAACAAAGGGGGTATTCATAGGAAAATGAGGTGAGGAATTAAGGTTTGAAGGAGATAGAAAATCAGATTTTTCACCAAAAAAATCTGATTTTTACCATCCTACATCATCCTAATGATCATCAAGCTTCCTACATCATCAAATTATTAGAAATCTAAAGATTCTTATTATTTTTAGATTTGATTTTGATTTTTACACTAATGATGCAAAATCATATTTAGTCAATATTCTCTTCCTAAATACATCCTAATACGTAGAAGTGCATCGAAAAACGTGAAGGAAAATATGACTGGGAAACTACGCGGAGTGCGAAGCTCCATCTGGGACACGCCCATAGTGCAGGGCGCACGAGCGTGCGTGTATTAGGCACATGACCTAGATATTTTGAAAAAAATCATATCTTTTGGCTCTTACACCTTGGATTTGATTCCGATTCTTATTCCATTTCATGATTCTTATTCCTTAACTAATGGACAAAAAGATATAATTGGTAGTTAGAGAATATATTCTTATTCTTTATCCAATGGGCAAAGGAAAGTGACTAGTGTGTAATGACTTGATCATCAAGAAAACTGATTCCCACCAATTTTTAGAGACGATTAAAATTTCGGCGCATTAATGCGACTTGTTTTTCTGTTTTTCGAAAAACTAACTTAAAGCAACTAAAGAAAACTCGCCAAATTAGTAAAGACGAGCACGATTCCACAACAAATCATTTTATTAAAACCGGTGGTTGTAGTTATTGACAATAACTTACGAAAAATCACATTTTAAATCGAAATCGTATGACTAAAGCGCAAAATGGAAAACCATATGAAGGAATAAAACTCGCGCACCGAGACGGAACGTGTCTTTTGCGGGGCGCGCGCTCCATGATGCATGACAGCTTCGTTATTTTTATTTCTTTCATAATTCCTTATTTTACAATTTTATCCACAACAGGGGTTCAAAATTTAGTGTCTATACATATATATATAGTAAGTTTTGCGAGTATAAATAGGTGAGATTGTGTGCATTGGGACTTGGGAGTATGCCCACCTTTTGAGTGTTGTTTCAAGTAATATGAGAGAAGACCAAACACTTGAGTGTTTAAGTTGTAATGTCAAGTTATTAGTTTCATGTAATATGTCAAGAGTGTGAGCTACCTTTTAATCTCTGATAAGACTGATATTGTTAACCTTTCCATATAATTACCTCAAAATATCCTATAATTGGTATTATACCCACATGTTCCGTTAAATTTTACGGGACTAATTTTTGGCAAAATTATCGGTCTGGGATCAGTATATCGCATTAGTATAGTCAAAATATTTTTGGCTATATTAGCAATTATCGGTCCGGGGACCGTTTACGAGGTGATTTTCCCATTCGTGACAGACAAGAATGTGGAGCTTGTTGGTCGAGGACCAACCTTACTTGTGTGAGTGCCAGCAACACCAAATCATAAATGGTAGATATTGCTAGTTCATCTAGTAATACAGAAATCTCAACAATAACAATTACCGTACATGGAGCACATATGCAATTTTATTTGTTGGGTCAAGATCTTTGGGGTATAGTCGGTGGCGGGTTGGAGAAGAATGACTGACACGTTGACTACCTTCAAGAATATAAAATAATAGGGCTTCCATCTAGACCGAAACTACCAACCAATGCAGAAGAAACAAAAAAGTGGAAGAATAAGGTCGGAAGAACCATATACGTGCTAGCGTCGACTATTGAGGATGCGTTTCTATATCGCATCAAGGATGAAAAGACACCCAAGGAGGCATGGGACACCCTTGCAGCTTTGTTCTCTAAGAAGAATGATGCTCAACTACAACTTCTTGAAAATAAGCCATTGCCGATCCAGCTGAACAGCATGACGGTGAATCAATACTTCACCAAAGTGAACACTTTGTGTGAATAAATCACAAAGTTAGATCCTCAAAATTCCATCATAGACACAAGGATGCATAGGGTTGTTGTCCTCGGCTTAAAGTCAGGATATAGTAATCTTTTCACGACAATCAGAGTTTGGGCTACACAACCAACTCCAATTGAGTTTGAGAATGTGTTGGCCAACCAGGAGGCTCTAGAAAATCATATTTATGGAGTTTTCGTCAAGGATGAAAAGAAAGCTCTTTTTTGGCAACAAGAAATTAAATGAGGGAGGTGATAAGATAAGCGAGTGGAGCAATCAACATGTCAAGTCAAACTAAAAGCCATGGTGATTGGGAAAAGGACAATGGAGAGGAGGCTACCATCGAGGGGGAGCTCGACAAGATCGACAATAAGACGAGAAGGAAGAAAAAATTATATATGATGAGATGTCGTGTGGTCTAATGGCAAGAAGAAGGGACAATATGCTCGAGACTATTGGTCTAAGTTAGCAGAAGGCAATGCTGCAACTTCAACGGGGCACGTAGGCTGAAGTGAAGTCGAGTGGACTGTTCAAGCATCCTACGTAGTTGAAGAAGATTAGATCTTTGACATGGATATATCGTCACCCAGAAGCATGGAACTAGAGGAAATTGCAGTTGTCGTGGTCAACGACAAGATGATCAATTACAATGATGATTGGATCATCGATTCCGGCTGCTCAAATCACATGACTAGAGACAAAGATAAATTTCTCAGCATGTCCGAGTACAAGCATGGTAGAGTTGTAATAACAGCTTACAACTCAGCGTTGCCAAGACAAAGGTAATTCTATGATTTAGCAACAAGCAAGTTAAACTGGATAATACGGCATCTGAAAACGATCTTGTTTTTAACCCTCATGACTTGAAGGTGTACAAGACGATGTAAGAAAATTTGTCTCCTATCTTAGAGGGAAGAGGTCTTGAATCAGCCTATGTGATGTCTGCTCAAACCATATGTAGACAAGGTGAGGAGAAATGAGACAGTTGATTTATGGGTGCACGCTTAGGTCACGTGAGCTATAATTAGCTCAAGGTGTTGATGAAGAAGTCGATGCTCAAGGGTCTTCCTCAATAAGATGTCAAGGAAGATATAGTTTATGCTGGATGTCAATTTGGAAATGCTCATCAACTTTCATATGACGATTCGAAGTTCAAAATGAAGGAACCTTTGGAGTTGGTTCACTCAGACTTGTTTAGTCTAGTAAAGCAACATTCAATTAGTGGTCTATGCTACATGATCACTTTTATCGATGATTTTTCGAGATATGTATGGGTCGATTTCATGAAATAAAAATCTAAAACATTTGGCAAGTGCAAGTTGTTTAAGGAAACGATGGAGAAAGAAGATGGCGGCAAAATTCAGTGTCTATGTACACACAATAGAGGAGAGTATACATCTAAAGAATTCTCCTTTGCAAGATTGCAAAATTCGATGCTAGCTCACTTGTCCAAATACTCCACAACAAAAAGGAGTAGCTGAGAGAAAGAACCGACATCTTGCAGAAACATGTAGAGGCGTGTTACACGCCAAGAACATGCCACCACGTGCTCTTGAATTGAATGTATGAAAACAATGACACATGTGACAAATTGCCTACCTCGAGCAAGGCTAGATTTTGTTTCACCATTTGAGAAGTTAAGGAAGATAAAGCCAAGTAGGAACCAATTTCGAGTTTTTGAATGTATATGATACGCCTTTGTTCATGAGCATTTGCATATATACTAATTTTAATAAGAAGGTTATTCGTTGTATCTTTGTGGGATACGATGATTAAAGAAAAGGTTAAAGGCGTAATCCAGCTACAGGTAAATGTCATGTGTCATGGTGTTTGATAAAGCATTATCATGGTGGTCACCACAAGTTGTACTATTGCCAGACTTGAAGGAGATCGAGGAAATTACAAGTTTCAAGAAAAGATAGATGAGAAAGATGAAGGTCAGTCTAGTCAAGATGGTGGTAGTCTTGAGATTGATATATCTCAACCTTTATATCAATAGAAATAGAGAAAAGTCCATGGCAAATAGGAGCACATCATAGAAATACCGAGGAAGAAAGGCCAAGTCAAACTGAAGAATATGAAGACGAACGTCGTCCAGCATTAAGCAAGTCTACTAGGCAAAGAAAGCCAAATCCAAGATATGCTAATGCTACACTGGTCGAATATGTAAAAGAGCCAAGTAGCTATGATAAGGAAGCTCGAAGCAAAGATTACAGAAAAGACATGGAAGAAGAAATTCAAGCTCTGCACCAAAAGGAGACTTGGGAGTTAGTAACAAAGCTTTGAGAAGTTCAACCTATTTCTTGCAAATGGGTATACAAAGTAAAGACTAGACCTGATGGTGCCATCGAAAGTTACATAGCATGACTAGTAGCTCGAAAATTTTCTCAGCAGTATTGGCTAGACTATGATGAAACATTAAGTCCAATTGCGAAGATTGCTACAGTACGTGTTTTACTAGCACTTGCAACTAGTAACTTTTGGAAGCTCTGGCAGATGGATGTCAAGAATGCATTTTTACATGGTGAATTGGATAGAGACCTATACATGGAACAATCTAAGGGGTTTGAAAATCAATCATATCCACACTATGTATGCAAGTTGAAGAAGGCGCTTTATAGCTTGAAGCAAGCACCGCACGCCTGGTACGAAAAGGTAGCAGAGTTCTTGCTATAGAGTGGTTATTCAATCGCCACCTGCTGATTCGAGCTTATTCGTGAAAATTAAAGATGGAATAATATTGGTGATAGTTCTTGTATATGTGGATGATCATATCATCACATGAGATTTTAAGGAGGAGATTCAATAAACAAGAGCTAATCTCTCAGTGTGATTCCAAATAAAGTAGCTCAGAGAATGGAGACATATTCTTAGTCTTTGTGGAGCAGACTAAGGATGGGATATTTCTTTGGTAACAGAAATATGCCCATGATCTTCTGGAGAAATATAGATTGCTCAATTGCAAGCCTATGTCAACTCCAATGGACGTTAACATAAGGCTATGTTCAATTAAAGGAAAGATCTAGAAGATGTGACAATGTACAAGAAATTGGTGGAAAGTCTTATCTATCTCACATTAACCAGACCAGATGTTGCATATGTGGTGAGCGTGATAAGTCGTTTTATGCAATAATCGAAGAAACGCCAACTGGAAGCAGTACGACAGATATTGAGGTACATAAAGGGGACCATTTACTATGGAATATTTAATCGGAATGATAAAGAATTTAAAGTTTTCGATTATGATATTGACTATGCTAGTAATCTTAACACACACCAGTCGACTACTGCTTATTTGTTCAATTTGGAAACTGGAGTAGTTTCTTGGTGTAGCAAGAGATAACAAACGGTATCATTGTCAAGCACAGAAGCAGAACACATATAATAGCGACATTTATGGCTACACAAGAATGTCTGTCATTGACACAATTACTCAAGGCTCTTCATCAACCAATTAATCGGGAAATCAAGTAATCTTGTGATAATCAGTCTCTTATATGTTTAGTGGATAATCTAGTTTTTCACGCTAAACGTATAGGAGACTGATTATCACAAGATTGGCAAATTTCACAGGTTGGAGCCATTTCTCCATGGGCGGTAAGATTGGTAAGGTTTTGCTTTGGTGCAGAACCGAAGTACTACCCAAAAGGCCTCTACTAGGTTAAGGTGTCAACCTCTATATAAAGAAGGCTTTGTTCTCCTCAACTTTCGATGTGGGTAGCCAAGATCTTAGGCACCTTCTCCCCTCTATTAAGGAGCTCAGGCCCCCCGTAGGCACTACAGGACACCGGAATGGGCCCTGGCTCTGCCAACTTTCATTGGGAAACTAAAAAAATTGGTGGAAAAGTTTTTTACTGTCATTGGTAGACTTAAGAGTAACTTTATCTACCCTTAACACCAAGCAAAGAAGAATGAAGAAAGCCATGGACTTCAAGCAAAGAAGATATACATTAACTCCGAATATTTTTCGGCTAACAAATTATTTGAGCTACTTAGGTGATCGATAAAATCAATCGTATCCTTTTTAGGCAAGATTAATTGTGGTCTGGAACTTAACTTGTGGAGCAGAAGAAATTATTAATCCATCAAATTTTGAAAAGTGGTAAGCATATATAACTTTGTATGTTATATGGTAATTTGTAAATATTTTATACATTGAGTGAAAATCATGAAGTATCTGAGCTTAATTTATCGATTAAGCTATGTTTTAAATAATTTCTATAATAGTTTTTTGTTGATCATTTTGTGAAACTTGTTATAATATTTTAATAGTGGTTGTTTACGTAAGATGAAGAAGATGGACAAATGACGGCGGGTATTTCAAGGGTTTAAATTATGACTCGTAGGCGTGATTGCTGCGCGGGATGAGCACGTGTTTGACTACCTTATTCTAAAGGTTTTGCATTAAAAGTGTTTTGAAGTCGCCAACAAGTCTTTAAAGGAAGACTCATAAACCTAATTAGATGTTGGAAAATCGTAGGGACAAATTAGGGACTTATCCAATGTAGATTTTCCCGTCCTGCTTCCATAGATAGTCAATGAACCAAAGATTGAGTTCGGGGCTGAGGGTACGAACACGGTCGGGAACCACATTCGCCCATTCTTTGGTTTCTACTTAATATCGATTCATGTCAAGTTTTTTGCAAAAGAATAACCAAATAATATGTTCATACACCTAAATAATTAGTCTAGATTGGTTCATAAAACACATAAAAAGACTATTTTTTAGTGATATGTTATTAAGCAATCAAATTACAAGGAACCTAACAGCGTTGTTCAAATTATCTCGATTAATATTAGAACAGCTTCTTTAGGTCTTTGATTAGCAAAAATAATCATGTGAGGTGATGAAAGCATAACAGAAAATATACAACATACATATATGAAAATAAATAAAAAGAAAGAATAAAAGGTTAAAATGTACAAAAGAACGATTTTTATATTAAAGATCTTCATCATGGAAAGAAATAGTTAGTAACTTCAATATAAAAGTAGGAAATTTATTCAAGGACCCTCAAGATTACACCTGTGCGGCTTAGATCTGAGAGATTGTCAGCCTTCTGGACGAGCAATCGTGAAGCCTGAAGAAAATATGTGCATATGTCTGTATTGAATGTACGTATTTGCTTATGTGTTTGTAGATCTGACAATATGAGTTTTTGTGAGAGGTTTCGTAAGTGTTCGAGTGTAGAGTGTAAAGTTGTAAATTGTATATTGGAGGTGTGTTTAAATTCGAAAAATTGTGACATATTTATAGGAAAAACATTACAAAAGAGAGAAAAGTAAATTGTGTGTCACACGGGGAGTGCGCTTGGCACCGACGCACGGAGCCACGTGTCGGGCGCGCAGATTGGTGTGCCTAACGAGGCTTGACTCGTGCCCTTGGCGCACATGGTGCGCCAGGCGCACCGCCTTGCGTCTGTCACGCTTTGATAGTCTTTTTATAAAACGCGTTTTGAACGAATTTCTTTTATCCTTTGAATCCAGAAATCTGATTTTATTGGATAAAATCTGATTTCGATTATAGAAAGACAATTAATTATCATTGAATAATTAAATAGGCTTTTCAAAGATTGAGCTCAAAATACAATTAATTATCAGGAAACTAAATTGGGCCTTGCAATCAGAAAATAAACTTTTACACTTTTAAAATAGTTTTGGGCTGGCTCTTCGGACTGCTCTCCCCTTGGGCCGAACCAATTAAGACCACGGTATGTTTCATCATTGTGTCCTTAAATGGGGAGACACGATTATGTATCTACAATGACCAATAGTGTTGATTTACTATGTTACAATTTATATTAGTATCAAGATTAATGAAACAATAACATAAGTTAAAAAATAAAAGACAGAATTGCAAACAAACTGTTGAACAAGTTACAATGAACGAGGTAAAAGTTTTGAAAATGTGTTACGATTATCTATACCAACAATGGGATTATTTCAGTATGACAATGTTTAAATATATGTCTAATTCTTTGTCCTTTCATGTATTATTTCTAACTATATTATTTTTATATGTAACTCGTATATAGGAAATTATATAGTCAACATTCGCTTCCATGAATGAAGGTTGAGTAATTGAAGATCATATTTTTCAAGGAAATGAAGGCATTCTTGGCTCGATGTTCACAAATAATGCTAAGAAAGACAGCTCAAGTTGAAGATTAAATACCGCTTAAGTTAATGATTGTGGATCATTGCAATAATCCTCATTGAAGACAATTCCTTTATTTTGGGACCTCAAACTTGAGTATTTGATGTGTTTTATTTTATATTGTGAGTTGTGACTATGTAATTGAGTTTATGTAATAGCATATCCTTCTCACTTTCCTGTGTGCGTCTCCAAATGCACGTATTTAAACTTAAATATCTTTCAATATATATTAGTAAAAATTATAACGATAGAATATTAATAAATTACTAATTGAGACGAATTAAACAAGACTCCACATTATAATATTTTTTCTTATAAATTGAGAAGATTCTCCCAGTAAGTATGAATAGTATCAAGATTCAAATTGAGAAGATAAAAAAAGGGCGTACAATCCTAATTTTAGATTTTCTTTTTTTTGAAATGAGTGCATATCATGCAAAATTAATAATTCAACCAAGAGATGGTTGATTGTGAAACCTAACTTACTTGAAGAACTTATTTTGATACTAGTCAACTTATGAACTTAGAATAATACAATATGAATAATGTGCAAATATATTACTATAATAAAATATTCGGTTAGTGTTACTTCAATATGAACACTGCAAGAAGGGGGTGAATTTTATGTGTAGAAATAAACGTACTTTTTACGGAATTATAAAACTAAAACAATAAAACAAGTTAAAGGAACACAAGGGATTTGTAATATGAAAAACTTCTTGGGTCTAACAAGAAGAAACAACCTCGACCACTAGGGATTTTAATCTCAACTCTTTCACTAATTAGGCCAAACGATTTTGTTACAACCCAACTTTACTCACGGGAACTGTTCCTCTCAACTTCACTCGAAGTTATCTTACTTTAACTTGTTTCACTCAAAGCTTCTCTTATACAGGACTTCACTCAAAATCCCCTTACCCCAAAACCAAAATTACAATGATCAATAAACTTAGTGGAATAGAGTAAGAAGGCAAAGAACAAATGACTTATAAGAGAATGAAGGTACTGACAATTTAATTAGTTAAACTCATTTAATCACTTAGTCAGACACAAATTGGAACTTAGTTTTTTTTTTTTGCTAAGTAATAGTATAAATCACCAAAACAAATATACAACCTAAACTCTCCAAGTCAAGAGCAGCCCAACTAGGTTGGCCCCCTCATAGAACAAGGAAAGCAATTAACAAACTA
This sequence comes from Beta corolliflora, assembly GCA_947648045.1. NCBI lineage: Eukaryota > Viridiplantae > Streptophyta > Magnoliopsida > Caryophyllales > Amaranthaceae > Beta > Beta corolliflora. The sequence goes on along the minus strand of CANSZD010003912.1, from coordinate 2,244 downwards.
TACAAGCATTTAGCTTAAAAAAAACATTCTCAAACCAAACTTTGTCCTTATGAGACATCTTTTTAGGTTGCACTAATTTCACTCTCATCTGAATTTGTGCTTTAACTTCCTAAAAATCACTTCAGATTGCCACACAACCTGATTCCACACAGCTTCATTACGAGCCCACCACAAGTAGTAGACCAGTCCATCAAAAACAGCAGCCAACACCTTCTTCTGAAATCCAGATCTTCTGCTTCTCTGTATAAACATAATCTGCCTTTGAAGTAACTCATGAGTAGATGATATCTTTAACCATCTCTTGACCATTTGAAGACAATCAGCAGCCTAAGCACATTGAAAAAACAAGTGATTATGTCCTTCACTGCCATGAGCACACAACATACAATTATCAGTCTCCACAACCCCTAACTGAATAAGTATATCAGCTGTTTTGAGCATTTGGTGCATTGCCAACCAGCTTATCAGCTTGTGTTTAGGTAAAACCAACCTATTCCAGATCATCTTATCCTAATGTATCACCTCATTTTCCCATTTCATCTTTATATATACACTCTTAATGCTGAACTGATTCATATCTCTGAATTCCTGCAGTGTATATAATGCCTTGATAACCTTGCATATCTGCTTCCAATACCAACAACAGTCAATAGGTGGTTCATATTCCCACCAATCTTGAGCTTTTACATAAACTTCATGGACCCATTTGACCCATAAGTTGTCATGTTTGGTAGTAACAGCCCAAACATACTTAACTAGTGCAGCTTTGTTCCAGATTTGGATCTGTCTAACCCCTAGGCCACCCTCTTGCTTTGGAGTGCAAATCTTCTGCCAAGCTATATTGCCTGGCTTCCTACTTCCTTACTCACCACTCCAAGGAAAAGACATGCAGATTTTATCTATCTCTTTCAAAATGAACTTGGGCATAAGGAAGATCTGTGCCCAATAAATATGAATGCTCAACAGAATAGAGTTAATTATGAGCTGAAGTCTAGCAGCAAGGAGAGATTCCTACTACTCTAGATTTTGATTCTAACTCCCATATTCTCTATAATGCCATTACATTCTGCAATCATCAAGATAAACATGGGATTAAAACATGTAGTAGTGGTTAAAACATTTTTCCCATGATGTTCCTTAAGTTGAGGAACATGTTCAATTATCTTCCCATGAACATCAGGTTCTCTTTGAACTTGTGTAAAACAATAAATGACTCTCTACATCTTAGGAATTACTTGTGCAGGATATTCTCAACTTGGTTTTTATATAAAGGCTATTTTAATTAATAAATCTAAATTAAATCCTTTTTATCAAATAATATCTTTTAAAAGATTTTCTTTTAAAATCGAAAATGATTTTAATTTTAAATAAAGACAAAATCTATTCCATAAAAGATATTCCTTTAAAATTAGTTTTTAACCATATAAAATCATTTTCCTATATTTAAGCCTTTAATATCTCAACAGACATTACTTAACTGTTGGACACTATTTCAGACGCCTAGTTCCTTTGACAACCCCTGAGTTTCTTTAAGTTAAATTAATAGTACCAGCACTTTTGTTCCTTAGAGAGGAACATACGTACGATCTATGTTTAACGTAGCCATTATTCCTTACCATAACTTACTCGTTCCTTACATAGGAACTAAAAGATAAATGCCTCACTTGTTTCTTTTACTCCAATGCATCTCCAGTATCAGTTCTTTTAAGCATCTTCACTTAGTCTTCAAAATCCAAATTTGATTTCTTCCTTAGACTGAATATTCTCTTTGCTCAATGCAGTGATACCTTGCATATTTCATCCACTCAACAATTTGTTAGTTTATAACTTAGTTTGCGTCTTTGTTCCTTTGTCATCATCAAAAATAGGGTTCAACGAATTCCCTGTTTTTTTATGATGACAACAAAGTTACAAACTAAGGAAGATAAAAACAACAAATAAAATAAGAGAATGAAAGATAATAATAGTGACTTATATTTTTAATTAATGTCAGATTAAGGATTTAAATTTTTATCTTTTTCAATTTTTTTTCAACTTAGTTTGTTTCTAGTATCTTTTCCTCCTTTGTCATCCTCAAAAAGATCAAACTCTTGGTGGTTTGGGGAAGACTGATTTTTGCAATACGTTAAGACCATAAACATGCACCAAAAATTGTTAAGTTAGTAATCAAAGGGTAGACTTGCTCAAACATCAATCACATAATACTAGTCATTCCAAGTAAGAATTTATGCAAACGAATCAAAA
>CANSZD010003911.1:280000-308734 GCA_947648045.1 Beta corolliflora | reverse complement strand
TTAAGGTTAAATCATTTCGTCTTAAAGAACAACTATCATCATTCAAAGATTCCTAAATACTGATTCATTTAGTTAGTAGTCGCATATAGTGGTAATGGTAATGGATTATAGTATAAATTTTGTTGGAACATTTATAGGGTAATGGGTTTTTTGTAAGCTCGTATGGTTCTATACTAGAAGAGGAGGGAGGTCTAGTATGCTAAGATTAGAATGCAAAATCACGTGGAGCAATCCAAGCAAAGCGAAGGGTTGGTCGCGGGTCGCGACCGGGGGGCCCGTCGCGGGTCGCGACCGTCATTGCGTTTCGCGACTCGCGATACGCATCGCGCGGTCGCGGCCCTGTGTTACTGTTTTGGGCGTGAAATTTTGCGTGGACGGTTTATAGCCGATTGTATAGCATACGTTTTTCCGTTTAATGATGATTAAGTATTCTTAATCGGGGGATTAAAGGAAGATCGATAATTATGGCAGACTCTAATGAAGAGAATGTGTTATGTGACCTTAGTCGTTCATATGAGAGGAGATAGAAAATCGATTTTTCATATTATAATCTTCTTGCTTTGCTTGAGAGAAAAACTTGCTACTTTCTCTCTAGTGTTCTTCCAAACTACAAACTCAAAGTTCTTGTTGATTCCCATAGAAGATCATCTTGTGAATTTTTTTTCCATTGTATCTCATGAGTTATTTTCGTGTTAACACGTTGATCCTAGAGGGGCGAAATTAAACTAATAGGAAAGCGTAGTTTCCGTGCCTTGGAGTGGTGTATCCGGTTCCACTTGTTTGATCACGCGTCTAACAATCTATTAGTTTAATTTTCTTCTTTCAGGATATGGCTCAATCACTCGAGGACATGACTATGAACCACGAAACTTGGACGAGTTTGAGGGGGTGGGTTATCGAAGATGGCAAAAGAAGATGCACTTCTTGTTGACAACTTTGAATGTGGTGTATGTTCTTTCAACACCCATGCCACCATTCTAGAAAGATGGAGAGGAAGAGTCGTGGAGATTACAAAGGACAAAAGCAAAGTGGGAGAATGATGACTACATTTGCGGGGGTCACATCCTCGACTCTATTCACAGGCCCTTTGTTCGACCTTTACCAAAATGTGGAAGTGCAAAGATCTTTGGGATGCCCTTGAGGCGAAGTATATTTCGGAAGATGCTTCAAGTAAGAAATTTCTTGTTAGTAATTTAATTCATTTAAAATGACTAATGATCGGCCTATTATAGAAGCGATTTCATGAAGTTCATCATATTTGTTGAACAAATTAGATCACATGGTATGGTGATGGATGAGGCTATTGCCGTAGCCTCAATCATTGATAAATTACCACATTCTTGGAAAGAAACTAAGCATTCCTTGAAACATAGGAAGGAAGATATGTCCATGGAGCAATTAGGAACTCATCTTCGTATTGAAGAGGGTATCAGGGCTCAGATGGGGTTGGAAGGATACTACACCTAGTATTCCTAAGTCTCTAGTGAATATGGTAGAGGTTGGTGGGTCTAGTGGGACCAAGAAATCCAACAATAACAACTCTAAAAACCAACTTTGTAAACGAAGAGGAAGACCCTAACCACTTGTTGGGTATGCAATGAACCTCGTCTCGAGGGATTGTCCTTCATAAGAAGAAGAAGACAAAGAATGGACAACCTAGTGTTGTTCAAAACCAAGGTAAAGTTGCACATGAAAATGTAATTGAAGAAATGAATTTTTGTGGCTATGATTTGTGAAATTATGTTTGTACGGGTTGATGATTCTTGGTGGATAGATTCGGGGGGACTCTAGACATGTGTGCAATAATAAGCACTTCTTCAAGTCTTTGGAAGAATTGGATGATGGTCCAATCTTGTATATGGGGAATGATTCTACGGTAAAAAAGGCCAAGGGTATAGGCCAAGTAGAATTGTTGTTAACCTCGGGAAAGACTTTAACTCTCGGGATGTTGTTTGCATGTACGGAAGTTAGGAAAGAATCTTGTATCGGGGGTCTTTTGAATAAGTTTGGTTTTAAAGTTGTATTTGAATCGGATAAGTTTATTGTTTCCAAGGGTGGTATTTTTGTTGGACAAGGATTTTATTGTAATGGGATGTTTAAATTTAGTATTAATAATGCGGATTGATACTAGTTCCCTTCTACATGCTTGATGTTTCTTCTCAATGGCACAATCGTTTATGTCATGTAAACTATCGTAGATTATATGACATGTCTAAGCTAGGTTTAATACCTTCTTTCGATTTAAAGTTAGAGGAAGTGTACAAGACATGCATGCTAAATAAGATTACAAAGAATCCTTATCCTAGTGTGACTAGGCAGACGGTATTGCTTGAATTGGTGCATAGTGACTTGTGTGACTTCCATAGTTCACCTTCTTTAGGAAATAAAAAATATATTGTGACTTTTTATTGATGATTATTCAAGGTTTTGTTACATATATTTATTATTTACTAAAGATGAAGCACTACAAAAGTTTAAGATTTTTAAGGCCCAGAAGTGGAACTTGACTTAATGAAAAAGTTAAAAAGACTTCGGACGGATAGGGGGTGGTGAATACTATAATCCTAGCTATTTTAGTTCCATTGGTGTAATTCATGAAACAACCGCCCCATACTCACCTCAAAAATAATGGTATAGCGGAAAGGAAAAATAGGGTTCTAAAAGAAATGGTTAACACCGTGCTTTCTAATTCGGAGTGCAAAATGACGGTTTTTGGGGTGATTCAATTTTACGTGCATGTTATATATTAAATCGAGTTCCTAATAAAAGGAATAAGACTACCCCTTATGAACTTTGGTGTAACAAAAGCCTAATCTCGATTACCTTAAGGTATGGGGTTGTAGAGCGGTTGTCAAATTGACGGAACCTAAAAAGGGAAAACTTTAGGTGAAAAAGGAGTGGATTGCATTTTTATAGGCTATGCGGTACATAGCAAAGCCTATAGGTTTTATGTCATTGAGCCAAATGATTTTATCTCTATCCAGCGCTGATAGAGTCGGGGGATCCAATATTTGATGAGACTCGATTCTCATCGATTCCAAGACCAAAGGACATGATACCTAGTACTAGTTCAATGTTGTGGATGACATTAACAATTATCATGATACTACAACACCGGAAATTAGGAAAAGTAAAAAGAATTAGAAAGAGAAATCTTTTGGACCGGATTTTCAACTATATTTAGTTGAAGGGTCGGGAGGCTATTGTATTTCAAATTTCATATTGTTATAATATGGAGGAGGATCCTAGGACCTTTGATGAGGCTATGAAGTCTCATGATTACCGCTGTACGGAAAGAGAGCGGTGAATGATGAAATGGATTCAATAATGGGAAATCGTACTTGGATTTTAGCTAATTTACCTCCCGGATGCAAACCTTTAGGTTGTAAGTGGATTTTCGTAAGGAAAAGGAAGATCGATGGAACCATACTAAAACATAGAGGCCAGGTTAGTGGTCCGAGGCTTTAGGCAAAAGATATGATATCGATTATTTTGACACTTATGCTCAGGTTGCTAGAATAGCTACCATTAGACTTTTGATAGCATTAGGGTGCGATTCATGGTCTAGTCATTCACCAAATGGATGTCAAAGCTGCCTTCCTTAATGGTGAATTGGAGGAGGAAGTGTACATGAATCAACGTGAAGGTTTTTTGTGGTCAAAGGTCGAGACTAAGGTTTGCCAATTAGTTCGATCTTTGTATGGTCTTAAAGAAGCACCTAAACGATGGCATCAAAATTTGATGGGGTCATTTTGTCTAGTGGGTTCAAAATAAATCGATCCAGATAAGTGTGTATATAGTAAATTTGATAATAACGGTAATGGAGTTATAATTTGCTTATATGTTGATGATATGCTTATCTTTGGGGTGATTTGGAGTACAAGTGAAAAAAAAAACCAAAGTCTTTCTCTCTTCTAGCTTCTCCATGAAAGATTTGGGTGAAGCGGATGTTATTCTAGGTATTAGAATAATGAGAGGTAAAGTCGATTTCTTTATCACAATCTCATTACATTGAGAAAGTGATTAAGAGGTTTAATGAATCGAATTCGACTCATTTCGTTACTCAGATGGATCCTAGTGTTCACTTGGTTCCAAGTAGTGAGTACTCATTTCACGATTGGAGTATGCGAAGCTTAATTGGAAGCTTGATGTATGCTATGACTAGCACTCGTGGGATATAGCTTTTGCTATTGGCAAACTCGGTAGGTATACTAGTAATCCTAGTATGTTGCGTTGGGAAGCATTGAGAAGAGTGTTAAGGTATTTGAATAAAACCTTGGATTATGTAGGTAACTTTACAAAGGAGAACCTTCTATTCTAGAAGGTTACTCGGATACTAGTTGGATTTCCAACAAGGAAGATTATTCATCCACAAGTGGATGGGTGTTTCTTGCTTGGAGGGTGCTATTTCATGGGCATCGAAGAAGCAAACATGTATAGCAGTTCCACTATGGCATCGGAATTCATTGCATTGGCATCTTGTTGCCAAGAAGCGGAATGGTTAAGGAATGTGTTGAGTGAGGTTGACTTGTGGGTCAAACCTATGTCACCTCTTGCTATTCATTGTGATAGTGCATCGAGCCATAGCTAAAGCTTATAGTGAAGTCTACAATGGCAAGTTAAGGCACATTGGAGTTAAACATAGCTATGTGCGTGAAATGATAAGGAATAGTTGTATAACTATTAATTTTGTTCGGTCTGAGTTTGAACTTGGCGGATACGTTTACTAAGCCGTTGTCGAGGGACTAGTGAACAAAATGAACAAAGGGATGGGTCTTAAGCCTTATTGATCAACCTTTAGCTAAGGAAAACTCAATTTGATGTCTAATACTCACGTTAGATCTCAGGAATTTAATGAGATAGTACTTTTCTTAAAGGTTGGAAGCACTTGTGTTATTTACATCCCGAGGTTATTAGTGCTTGTTACTTTCTGATGATAAGAGGTTGAATTAAGTTTCTTAATAAGTCTTTGATAAGTGCTCGGTGTAGGAGCATGTGCGTAAAGATACCTATATAAGCTAGAGGTTTGGCGGCTTCACCGAAGTCTAAGGCTTGACTTGGAACGCTTATGAAAGGATATGGACACCGAGGCTTCATAGGTGTCGGAGATTAAGAACTAAGTTTATGCTTATGTGTATTAGGATCTTGATGATTTGTGGTGGTTATATGATTCAAAGCTTTGTCTATCATTATGATCGAAATTGTTGTAAAGTTACTTTTACTAAGTGGAGATTCAATCGTAAGATATTTCCATGATGCATGAGCATGTTTTGTTTGTGATTTATAGCAAGTTGGAAAACTTTTCAACATTACCCTATAAATGGGAGGAGGATTGTTGGAACATTTATAGGGTAATGGGTTTGTAAGCTCATTATGGTTCTATCCTAGAAGAGGAGGAGGTCTAGTATGCTAAGATTAGAATGCACAAAATCATGTGGAGCAATCAAGCAAAACGAGAAGGTTGGTCGCGGGTCGCGACAGGCATCCGTCGCGGGTCGCGACTAGGGAGTCGTCGCGGGTCGCGACCCGGTGCATTTTTCGCGACTCGCGATCCGTATCGCGGGTCGCGACGTGCATTTTGTTTTGGGCGTGAAATTTTTGCGTGGACGGTTTATAAACCGTTGTATTGCATACGTTTTCCGTTTAATGATGATTAAGTATTCTTAATCGGGGATTAAAGGGAGATCAATCTTTTAATGACTCTAATCAAGAGGGAATATGTTATATGACCCTTGTCATTCATATATGAGAGGAGATAGAAAATCGAGTTTTTCATATTCTAATCTTCTTGCTTTGCTTGAGAGAAAACTTGCTACTTTCTCTCTAGTGTTCTTCACAAACTACAAACTTCAAAGTTCTTGTTGATTCACATAGAAGATCATCTTGTGAATTGTTTTTTCTCCATTGTATCTCATTAGTTATTTCGTGTTAACATAGGTGATCCTAGAGGGGCGAAATTAAACTAATAGGAAAGCGTAGTTCGAGTGCCTTGGAGTGGTGTATCCGGTTCCCTTGTTTGATCACGCGTCTAACAAATTTGTAAGGAGAATCTCATACCATTACCTAGTGTAATGTTATTTCATCCCAAAATATCCATTTTCTTCGAAAATTTCATTACCATCCATACCAATTGGGAAAGTAATATTGGGTGGTAATGGAAATCTATAAAGGAAAATCCATGTTTTGTAATACCCGGAGTTTTTCAAAGAGCTGGAACACGGAAAACGGTATCCGGGGCTATATACATGATACCCTAGTTTGTAAAGGAGTTGTAAACTTGGAAGGCTTGGAAGGAGCACATATATAAATGGTGAGACACTTAGACTCATTGCATGAATCCTTATATCGTTCATTTGTTTTGCTCGAGAAATATTAACTCAATTATGATTAAATGGTCCTTTCTAAGTTTCATTGAATTTAGCATGGTATCATAGCTTTATGTTTTTTTAGTTTTTTTTTTTTTTTTTTGATAAACAAGGACATTCATTCATTCATTAACTAATAATGTTAAAGCTATTACAATCCAAGGTTACTTGTTCACTACAATAACTAGAGGGAGTGGGGAAAAACCTAGTTACAATAGCAAGCCGCTTCCATGGTCCTACATGTCTTAGCCATACTATCCGCTACAAGATTTTTATGTTTTTCTAGTTTACTTTCCACAAATTTGATTTTTATGTTTCATACTTTGGGACGTTACATGTGCGCCGCCCAAACCACCAAGCTTTAGCCATCATTTTCCCCTTGTGCGCCTCCCCTTCGTGAGTTTTCACCATGACTCTTGATGATCCCAACCCTCCTTGGTGGAAATTTTATTTCTTCATTCTAGATAGTGGTCCTTAACTTTGTAGAAATGTAACTTTCATGACCTTATTTTCTAAATTCTGTTAATAAACTTTATGATGACTTTTTATTAAGAAATTTATTTCTCAGTACATCATTTTCAATGTAGTGGCATGTCTCTAAACTTCAATCTTCATAATTAAATAGCCACTGAACATCTTTCTAAATGCACCTAAAAAAGTGGTGGCTTTGATGAAGTACGAGACTAACTATGAACAATAGAGCTAGTGAAGAGACCCTCGCCATATTAAAATTACACATAGAACACGGAAATTTTTTTTTTGTATAAAAAAAAATACCCTTTTTCTTAATTAGATAACGGTCTGTTGACAAAGTAAGGTCATGGAGGTTAATTATTGATGTGTCATATTTATATATAGTTTTTTGGTGCATTTAGGTTGCACTTTAGAGCATTTGGATTCATTTTTAGGTTCATATTGCATTATATTCTTAAGTTATGTTATTCTACTCCTATTTGGTATGTTTTCTTGTTTTTGATGAATTTCGGGTAATGAGAACGTATTTGGAGTATGATTAACTAAGCTTGAGGATTAGGAGCATTTGGAAGGAAGGTACAATGCATAAGGATCATATGGATATGTCATAGTACGAGCTTGAGAGAAAACAAAGCGGGAAATCATTACAAGAAATGTGAAAATGGAGTCACGTCTACTCTTCGGATCATAACTTTTGATGTATTTCTTAGAATTGAATAATTACAGTGGATTTGGAAACTAGACTTAAAGATCTTTCCAACGATAGGTTGTACGCCCCGATTAGAATTCTGGTCAAGAATTTATGTCTTTTGCAAGTTCGGACTGTTTCTGTTGGCCATGGAATCTGCTACCGTACGCAGCGGATCACTAAATCCATCCATTTAATGAATATTTCGACTTTCCATATCTTGTAACTTACTTTCCTAGTCATATTAGGTTACTTAGTATTATTTAGATTAGTAATCACTTCTTGTGAAGACTTTCTTTCTCCTCTCTCTCACGCTCATTATTTTATTCTTAGGGGCCGGATTCAGGTATTACGTGGTTTTTCGTTTTTTTGGTTTTTTGATTTTCAAAGTCATATGATATATGTCCTATAATGAATAAAAAATTAGTCAAATTTATTGGGAACATGATGATTTTGAAAACTGACAACTTAAAAGTGAAAACCACTTTTTCTGGTTTCGTGTTTTTGGTTTTTAGTTTTCAAAAAAAAGTGGCAGAAAACAAAAAACGATAACGAACAGGCCCTTAGTTTTTTAGTTTTAGTTTTCTTCTTGTTTTCTCTCTAGTTTTTAGTTGCAAACCCTAATTTTTATTCTTCTTCGTTAATTCATGAGTTCTATTAGCTTCTTTTCAACGATTTCTTTAATGATGTTTTCCTTTATAGATGTAGTTTTTTAGGATTTGGGGAATCCATGCTTATATGATATGAATATTGATTGATGTTGTTGATAGTTTAATTAGTCATTAATACTTCTAATTGATTAATGTTTTTATAGTTTATCTTGCAACCTGATCAATTGTTTAATTAAATGTTGCAAATAAGAGTTAGAATTGAAAGATCGACTTTTAGAGGCTTACCTACAATTAGTAAATCTGATTATGTTAGCGACCGTTAGGGGTGTAAGCGGACTGCGAAAAGTCCAGAGTCCAATCCGGTCCAGTCCAAACTTGTCGGGCTGGGCTGAAATTTTTGGGTGGACTCGGACTCAATTTTCGAGTCCAAATATTTTTGGACTGGATTTGGACTCATCCCTTTGGAGTCCAATAAGTCCGGTCCAGTCCAAAAATATTTTTATATATAATATATATATTATATATTTTTATATATAATGTATATATATTTAATATTTATATATATAATATAAAAGATGTATGTGACTTATCTTCTGAATGGATATAATGAGCTTAATTTTTCAAATTCAATTATGAGAAAATGTTGAAAATCATTGAATCTAAATCGGGGAAAAATAATACGTCCTCCGGATTTTTTTACATGTTACATTTTGACATTTTCACTATTCACAAATTTCACTTTGACTATCGTTTGTGATTTATACGTGAATAAAAATATAGCCATGTGGGATCTTTTTAGATTCGTCTTAATATGTATTTTTTTAATGTGTACTTTTTATAATTTTTACAAATACAAAATTAGAGATATATATCCTCAAAATTTTGCATTGGCATGCGTGAAAAGTGAAAGTGTAACATGTAAAATAAACGGAGGAAGTATAATAATCGAGATCTGGACTGGACTTGGATTCGGACTCAAGAAAAATTATCGGACTGGATGGACTGGACTCAAAAAAATATTTGGATCGGACTTGGACTCAATTTCTCGAGTCCAAAAACTTTGGATTTGGTTTGGATTTGGCAAAGTCCAATCCGTTCCAATCAATGACACCACTGGCCGATGCTTGCATATGCCGATTTGAGGGCGTTAAGACCCGCAAGTAGGATTAACATGTACTCTAGATATACTCGATTAATTGAACTATTGATGGTATTTTTGATAGATCTTGAATTATAAACATGGTGAACCATAACCCTAGATCTTTTTAGTTTGATTTTCTTATTTATTAGTTTAGAATTAATTCTCATATTTCGATCTTGTTTCGTTTTTCATACATGAAAGCCCAGATTAAACGACCATCCCTCTAAGATTCGACTCTCTTGGCACTCTTCTACATTGTTAGAAAGTTTTGCAGGAATTATTTTTAACAAGTGTACGACAGCCTATCAATTATACAAAGGGTCACCATCTAAAATGAATAAACAAAATATCCAACATCTAATATTTTATAAAACACAGGGTCGTCATCTATAATTTCCCCAAGTAACGAGGATATGATCGGCAACGAAGTTAAGGCTCATCTTCCGGGTTGCTTTTTTTAATTTTCAGATTCGATAATTTCTTAATTAGGGTCACCACTCACCACATGCACCACTCACGCGGGTATATAAAATAACGTTTGCTTTAGGCCCTGCTTATTAAGGATAAGCTTAATCAAATCAGATAACAGCAGCTTCATCATATTAGAGTTTAAGACTTGGTTTAGTTTTATAATAATGTACTCATTTCTAATTATGTCTTTTTATAACCCTCAAAGCCGGTCAGCAAGTCCCTTGTTTACTAATTCAGATCAGAACAATCACCGACATGAAGTATATGATGAGCCTGGTAAGGACGTTTTTGGATGGGAGTGGTGTTCCCTTTAAATTATGAATTGATAATAATAACTAATTATCATCATTGAAGATTACTAATTAGTGACCATTTAATTTGCTTTAGCAGCCCGCTTATCAAGGAAAATTCTTAATCAATTCCTAATTAGCTCCATCATTTAAGACTTGGTATACTAGGAGAAAATAATTATGTACTTCATTATTACTAATTATGCATTTTTATAACCCTCAAACCCAATATAATAAAAGAAGAACTAACATGCTAAGCACGTCCCAGCAGCTCCTGTTATATGGGATATGATGCCAAAGGAGATGGAAGGAGCACATTTATAAGGGCTAAATTTCAACTATAAATTTGATAATAGGTCATTTGGTATCAGTACTAGATGTATGCCTCTAATCATGGGATAATTAATAAATATTAAACTTTGAGTGAATATGGGATCAGGATGACACCCCAAAATTCAAATATTTTGTTATCAATTTTGTTTTAAAGGTAAATATAGCACTCATAAGTCACAAGTCCTAGTTGATCTTCCTTTCTCCAAATAATGAAAGAAAGAGTAAGGAGTAAGCTCAAAGATTGGTTTGCTTTTTAACTCTGAGCTGAAGTATTTAGTGTGGGCTGGGCTAATATTTTAGCTCAAATAATGCAAAATACCTCGGAGATGAGTATCATATAACATGAGAATTTCAAACTATATGGCCCATGGTCTTTTTTTCATTTTCTTTTTGGCGTACTAAAAGAGGCAAAATTACATTCTTTTTCTAGCTTGTACTGCTAATATATGGGCTAGGAATTCGAGTTGGCTCTCCAGATTCAGTGGTGAGAACTTTCCATCTTATTTAGTGAAATCCCAGGATTGATTCACAGATAAGTATTTTCTTGGGATTTAAATAAAGATTGAGGGTGTATGGTTGTAGTAGGCTTCTAGGTGAGGACTTTGTGCTAAGAAGCCCAGAAAATTTCTTGTTACCTATAAAAATAAGTTGCTAACTTATGGGCTAGCTGCACACCTGTTTTACTAACTTTTGGGATATCTAAACATGCATAATAATTGGGAAGAGCATATGGGCCCATGCTTTGGTGGAGATCATATGACTATCACTAATATGAGTAAGAGTGACATCCTTTTTTCCTTTTTGGAAAAAGAGTGATAGGTATGTAGGGGTGTGGGTGGGCTATGAAAAATACGAGTCGAATTCAATCGATCCCGACTTGTCGGAACGGTGTGACCTTTGAAAATGTTCGAACAGGACTCGCACTCGAATTTTCAAGTCAAATATTTTCGAACCTGGATTTGAATTCACTCCTTTGGAATCAATAAGTCCAATTATGTCCAATAATACTTTAGCATATATTTTTATATTATACATATACATATAATGTATATTTTAAAAAAATTAACTTTTGTAAATTTTTGGACTTTTTAACATTCCGCCCCTAAATTCTTTTACCCTACGCGAATTCTTACTTGTTGAACCCTAGTTTTGATGATGACAAAAGAACAAAGATACAAACTAAGTTATAAACTAACAACTTGTTGAGTGAATGGAATTTGCAAGGTATCACTTCATTGAGCAAAGAGAATACTAAGTCTAAGGAAGAAATCAAGTTGGATTTTGAAGACTAGGTGAAGTTGCTCAAGGAACCCGATCTTTGGAGATGCATTGTAGGCAAAGAATCAAAGCGAGGCTTTTTATCTTTTAGTTCCTATGTAAGGAACGAGTAAGTTATAGTAAGGAACAATAGCTAAGTTAAAGAGAATGTACGTATGTTCCTTTATAAGGAACAGACGTCTTTGGTACTATTAATTTAACTTAAAGGAACTAAGTAGCAGTCAAAGGAATTAGGTGTGTGAAATAATGCGCAACGGTTAATTGATGTATGTTGAGATATTAAAGGCTAAAATTTAGGAAAACGACTTTACTTGGTTAAAATCTGATTTTAAAGGAAAATCTTTTTGAGGAAAAGATTTTATCTTTATTCGAAAATAAAATCCTTTTTAGTTTTAAAAGAATTTCTTTTTAAGATATTATTTTTTGAAAAGGATTTAAATTAGATTTATTAATTAAAATAGCCTTTAAAGAAAAAAATCAAATTTAAGAATATCATGCACAAGTAAATGCTATTTTATAGGAAGTCCATTCTTGGATTCAACACAAGTTCTAACGAACGTGGTATTTGTGGAGTTCATGGAACATGTTCCTAAAGCTAAGCAACATCATGGGAAAATGTTTAACCACTAACACATGTTTTAATCCCACGTTTATCTTGATAACTGCTATAGATACATGAGTCTAATTAAGTTCCAATTTGTATCTGATGAAGTCATTAAGTGAGCTTAACTAATGGCGGTACCTTCATTCTCTTATAAGCTATTCATTCCTTTGCCTTCTTACTCTATTCCACTAAGTTAAATGATCATTGTAATTTTGGTTTTGGGGCAAGGGGATTTTGAGTGAAGTCTTGTGTAAGATTAGTTTTGAGTGAAGCAAGTTAAAGTGAGATAACTTCGAGTGAAGTTGAGAGGAACAGCTGTTAAGGGAACAGTTGTTCAGGAACTTGAGTTGTGGCCCGAGAGTAAACTTAGGTTGTAACAAAGTTGTTTGGCTTAATTAGTGAAAAGTGTAGTTTAAAATCCCTAGTGGTCGAGGTTGTTTCTTCTTCTTGGGCCCAAGAAGTTTTCCTCGTAAAAATCTCTCTTGTTCCTTTATCTTGTTTTATTGTTTTAGTTTTATAATTCCATAAAAAAGTACGTTTATTTCACAAATACAATTTACCCCCCCCTCTTGTAGTGTTCCTATTGAAATAACATTACATACCCTCCAAAAGTCCAAAATGAGGATTGAAAACTGAAAAGGCAAAAATTTCTTTAACCCTTTTAGCGCATTTTGTATTTTGCATTTTATAAGACTTTAATGATATATGTAACTTACTTTGTGGAATGGATGTAATGAGTATAATTTTTCAAATTTTAATGACTCAATCATAAGAAAACATTGTGAACCTAAATAGGGAAAAAACCTACTATTTTATATTATAATCGGACTGGACTGGACTGGATTCGCACTCAAAAAAAAAAAGTTTCGGGATTTGGATTCAAATGAAGTTTGGATCGGATTTGGACTCAATTATTCGAGTCAAAAAAATTTGTTGGATTTGACAAAGTCCAATTTTGTCCAATCCACTTACACCCCTAAACGCATGTATAGAACTTTTTGTCGATAGGGTTGATTATTTGAGACCACACTTCACTTGTATCTTAACATCATAATTTATACGAGACCATAATATTACACTTATAAGAATATCAACACGATCTAAAATCAACCCGAAAAAATGAATTTTGAGTAAAAGATTGTGATTCAAACCCGAACAACCTAGAATTTGTTGAATCTAAACAAACTCAACTAGAAAACTATAATTTAATAGCAACAATATGAAATTATGACAATTTTCATGTCAAAAATATCTTTGACGCAATATAATGGTGGTATTAGCATGTTTTTTTATTGGACTTGTTGAAATTATAATACAAGATGAGAGAGGGCAAGAAAACTATATTCATTCCAAATTGTAAAGTACATTGAAAGTCTTTAAATAGGCTAAGCATCCAAAAACACTAACCTAATAACAAGGAACATAACTAAGTAGTGGAGATCATGACCCACTACTATTCTCCATAAAAAGAAACTAATTAACACATGTTTTTTAATATAAAACCACATAGTAATTTAATGCTAGAAATTAGGAACTAATTGACTACATTAATTTTTGAAGCATATTCCAACACACTCCCTTGCTTCAAAATTGGTCTTAATTTTCATGGAGCACATCTCTCCATTAACATATCAAAAACTTCCTTCAAATTCTATGATGCACTTCTCACCACATACAAACCTAATTTGTTGATGCACATTATCACCTAGGGGTGGGAATGAGCCGAACCGAGCCCGAATAGTGTTAGGCTCGGCTCGAGCTCGAGTTTCAAAAACGAGGCTCGGCTCGAGCTCGAGGCTCGTCGAGCCTCAAAAATGGAGCTCGGCTCGGGCTCGTGTCATGGAATGCGAGGCTCGGCTCGAGCTCGTTTGAGGCTCGAGGCTCGGGCTCATTTGAGGCTCGGCTCGACTCGTGAAATGCTCGAGGCTCGAACACTATCAGTCAATCCAAAAATTTCGGCCCAAAGTATATTGGCTTACAAATATGCAAAGTCCAAACTTAGGCTCAAGATAGTGCCTTATTAATATACAAAGTCCAAACTTAAACCCAAAGCTAATAAGCAAGGCCAAGCTTTGATTGTATATACATTGCAGCAAGTTTGTTTTCTTTATATAGATGTTACTACCTTCCTCCCTATTCTATTTGGCCGATGTGGGATTCATAACAAGCTACTGAATTTGAGTTTCTTTTGATGCATATACTTTTCTCCTTTTCCTTCCTTGTTGCTCACGCCTCTTTGCTATTTTCTTTGCGTCCTTGACTCCTTGTTGCTATAATCCATATGTTTTTGTCTTTTTTTTTTTTTAATTCTTTAATTTAATTTGTGTCATTTTACTCTATATTAATGTTTTGGTGAGTAATGTTTTTAAGTTTTGTTCAAACTTCAAACTGAAGAGTTGCGCCACTGCCCACTAGTATTTTTTTTTTTTTTGAGGGAATGTGAGAGTATTTGCTTTTTGGTTGTATTTTTTCCCTATTTTAATATACAATATATTTTTAGTGTTTTGCCTTTTTTTATTAACGAATAATAATACTATTTTTTATATTTTTCTAATAAAAAAAAATAACTCGGGGCCGTTCGCGAGCTTTCGAGCCGAGCTTAGCTTAACTCGTGGATCGTATCGTTAGGTCTCGAGCCGATCCCGAACTCGAGCCGAGCTTTAGCGAGCCGAGCCCTGGCCGAGCTTTCACCGAGCCGAGCTCGAACTGTTCACGGGCAGGCTTGGCTCATTCCCAGCCCTATTATCACCAATCTTCATTAGCAGGAGCACTTCTCTCCGTACGACCTTGTGAAGCACTTCCCTTCACCATGATGCACATAATCATCACCAACCACTCTTACCTTGGTGGTTTGCCTTTTTTTTTCTCATAAATTGGAAGATGGCACATGATGGCTTACTTCCTATTCTCTCTCTCTTCGGGATCTAACCCGATGCTGATACCATGTTGAAATTATAATAGAAGATGAGAGAGAGAAGAAAACTACATTCATTCCAAACTGTAAAGTACATTGAAAGCCTTTAAATAGGCTAAAGCATCCAAAAACACTAACCTAATAACAAGGAACATGACTAGGTAGTGGAGATCATGAGCCACTACTATTCTAAATAAAAAGAAACTAATTAACACATGTTCTTTAATATAAAACCACCTAGTAATTTAATGCTAGAAATTAGGAACTAATTGACTACATTAATTTTTGAAGCATATTCCCACGAGGACTTGACCAATGTTTTTATGGTTCAATTTGTTTATGAACGATTATATTAATACAATTTGATATATGCGGTGTTTGTATATAACCAAAAAAATGTAATTAGAAATAGCATCCCGATAAAAGGTGCTCGTGTGGTACGTAATTGCATCTTAGGAATATGGCAAAAGTATAAAATAATAGTACAAAACCTTTATAAATTTTCTCCCTATGGCAAATTATCAACTTTTTCTTGTCAATGAGACTGTAATATTGATAAACACATTGTTCTCCTTGCCCATTGAAACTTTGACAAATTCCTTGTACCTATGAAACACCTCTTCTACAATGGATTCTCCAAAATGACTTGTGATTAAGTATTCGGTCACGGCTCTAATTCATTTAGTAAATGCATCATGATCAGACTGAAAAGGATGAGAATTCTTATGTTGTTCATTTGGTTTCCAGCTGACTTCTGAAATTTGAACTTGATTGAGATTGAATGAACCTTCTTTCTCCACTAGAAAACCTAACTCTGCTTCTGAGGGAGCATAAAAAGGGGTATTGAAAGTATTTAACTTATCTTCGTCTATGAAACCCTGCACAAAATATGATCAATAATGCATAATAGTAACAACAACAACAATAATAGTCGTTATTACTATTATTGTTGTAAATATATTACTTTCTACTATTTTTTTTTGGTATAAATAGAGCATAAACAATAGTGATGTTGATGGAATTGGATAAAAACTTTGATTATTTTAGGACAGAGAGAGTACTAGATAATCTCGATTTAATAAGGGAAGAGAGAGGGGCGGACACCAAAAAAATTACTACTACTTATCTCTATTTTATAAGAGAAGAGGGGAGGGATACCAAAAAATCCAAAAAAAAAAAAAAAGCGACTACTTTATCTATATTACGAAATATAATGTAAGAGAGGGGATCGGAGACACACAAAAACCCTGAACATTTTATCTATATTCTATAATGTAAGAGAGGGGAGACACACAAAAAATGACTATTTGTTATTCTATAAGCCAACTACGGATAAATTTGGTGTCCACGTAAAAAGAATAAATTACCCTCGCTCATATAATGATTAAATTGAATTAATTTGGAAAATGATGCAAGCACTTTATTTAATCAACGGGTTTCACTAATATGCACGTGATTATTTATTGGTCACTAAAATAAATTTATATCAAATTATTCTTTAGAGGAACTTTATGAACATTTCTCTTAACTATTATTTGAGGTCAATAGATATAACCATAGAAATATGTTTTCTAATTTGATTTTGCGTGCATTATTGTGCATATAAGAGTAGTTACTTCGTAAGCCAACTCTTGAAAAATTTGGTGTCCAAGGTTAAAAGACTAAAATACCCTCACTCACATAATAATTAAATTCAATTAATTTAAAAAAATGATGCAAACATTATTTAATCGATCAACAAGTTTCAATATATATGCACGTGATTATTAATCTAATGTTTGCTAAACAGAATTTATGTCAAATTTTTTCTTCGGAGAAACTTTATGAGTTTTTTTCTAACATATTATTTGAGATTATTATATATAAATAATACAATTTTGCTTTCTATTTGATTTTTAATCCAATTGCGTGCATTTAAAACTAAATTAGTGTATATTACCTCAACTACCATGTCTTTTAGAGCTGTCGCAAGAATCTCCCACCAGTAACAAGATTCCCTGCTATATGGTTCACGACTTTTCCTTCCTATAAGTGTTAGCACCATCATCCCTCCGACCACTACTTCTTCAGAGCGACACCTTAGAAACGACCAAAAGTCCCTTTCAAACTGCTCATAGTAAGCTCTAATCACATGAGGAGGGCTTGTCTTTGCTATGTTAATATTTCCCTTGTTGTCTTCTATTCCTTTTGGTACCTATTCATCCAGCATTATTAAACATCTTACCAAAACTGTATGATCAAAAAAATATAATACACCAGTAAAAAAATTAAGTGCTGCAAATTGTAGATCAATCTTTTTTCTTGTTCCTTACAAGAAAAAGTAGAAAGCACATGGAGAAATGAACATGTGATATGACTTTTAGATTAAAGACAAGTTAAATGTTCCTCCCTTAGGAAAACACTTTTCCACTCTTTTCAAGTCGAACAAATTAAGGAATATAGGTCCCTTCAAAAAAAAAATGGAATATAGGTAAACTAACTTCTTAAGAGCGAGAATCCTTCCAAACGAACACTTTCTATATGTTATTTAGTTATCGACTTATATTTCATGAATAAATAAGACTATTTAGTTGGACGAGAAATATTTTCTATGGTAATATTTTTTATGAAACAATATTTTTGGATGAACAGATTACTTTTTCTTTATTTGGTTATTTGAATAAAAAGTTACACAGAAAAAGAAAGATTGGAAATGAATAAGGGAGGATGGATGGGAGAAACAAAAGTAAAGTGAATAATGAGGAAAATGTAGTTTCTTACTTTGAGGACTGAGAAGGACAATATTTTCCATCCGTAGGAAAATAAATTTCCACCATTTGGAAACTAATTATCATTATTTACAAACCTAACAAAAAGAAATTAAAAAAATCACTTTTTTAAGAAGATGTTTTTCACTTAGCCAAATACTCCTCAAGTTATGAAGGAGAGGTGGTATCTCAGTAGAGTAACACCCCGAATTTCAGTGTACTGCCCAGGGTTTGAATTCTCATCGCAACAATATGTTAGGGCATTCAATTGCGGTGGCAATAGGTCTTTAGGCCTGTTGTCTTCTTGGCTGTTTAGCCTAGCTTGAACCTAGCCTCTGAGCTGGTGTGTGCTGCAGGCTAGTAGCTAGCCTAGCAGGGGTTGGTATTTGGACATTATCTTTCCTAATTAAAAAAAAAATACTCCCCAAGTCATCCTTCAGTCAAGTATAAGAAATGGTCAATGGCACAATAAATGATCAATGGAACAATAAATGAATGGACAAAAATACAAGTTGTTTGGAGGAAAATTGACATACTACCTGAGATAGCCAGTGAAGACTATATGAAGAATGGATAAAATGCAAATGGTTGGACGGGAAAAGCCTACCATAGAAAGAGCCAGGAGCACCATTCACAAAATAATGCCCAAAATCATCTCCCATTTCTTGTTTAAGCTTATCCCCAAAGCTTCCGAATGACCTAAAGATTGTATTGAAATCATTTCCTGGAAGATCATTCAAGTAAATCTGATACTCTTGTGGCCCTTTTAGCTCTCGACGAGCATTTTCAACGGATTCTACGAGTCCAAACACCGGACTTAAGTTGCTTAGCTCAACAGAGGAACAGCCCAAATCTGCTATGCATAAGGTTGGTGGTTGTTCCCTGTAATAGAACTCCCTTATGGCCTTTTCTCTTAGTGGTTTTGTCAATGATAGCACTTTCTTCTGTTTCATCAAGATTTCAATACTAGATTAGTACAAGGTTGGGGAAGATAAGTTTCATCAAGGTTAATTACTAAACTCATAAGTGAGCTACTATTGTTCTCCTCAACTTATTAAAATAAGTTTCAGCAAAAATAAGTTAAGCTTGACAAAATTAAGTTAAGTTCAGCAAAAATAAGTTCAATAATTGACGACATATAAAAAAATAGTAATTAACTAAAATAAGCTTTAGCAAAAAAAAAAAAGTTATGTTTAGCAAAATTAAGTTCAGCGTAGATAAGTTAAGTTGAGCAAAATTAAGTTAATTAAACTCAATAAAACTACGTTAAGTTCGCAAAAATAAGCTGAGGAGGAGATAGAGCCTTAACTCGTACATCATATACACACTTAGTGAAATATATACTGATTTTTTATCAAAGACTTTTACTTAATTTAGATTAATTCTTCCATCTATTTAAACTACATTTCACTAAAATTAATTTATGAGTTGAAGATAATAAATAAAGCCTTCGTAAAAGCATTTTAGAAAAATAAGTAGATAAATAACCAAATTATTTTATTTAAAATAAGGTGATAAAGTATATATTATTAATCTGCATGATAAGGAACTCACTCCTTCCCTCTTTTCTCTCTATTCTCTATTCTCTTCCACTAAACCCTAGTTTTTGATTTAGGAGCTACCAGCCTACCACCACCCTTTTGGGTGATGGTAAGCCCTTTTTTTTTCCTTTTTGTTAATAATAGTTTGTATGTTATTGTTTCTAATAAACTTCAGTATGGATCTCTCTAATCGAGAGTTTTTCTACCCATACATTTGATGAAATACCCGTATATACTGGGATTTATCTCTCTCAATGTGAGAGTTTGGAGACATTTTTTTTATTTTTGTATGATTCTAAAGATTGATTTGTTGATATCGAAATTTGTGCGAGGTTGCAACAGATGTCAGTACTTCGTTTACAATAAGTTGAATTAAACCTAGTTGTACATCAAAATTACAACATATTGATAAACCCTCCCCCATCCTATTAGAAGGTTCCATTAGACAGCGATGTGAAAGACAATGGTCTTCAGAAGTGTTAATTTCATCAAACTATCATGGTTTTGCCATATCATAGAATTATATTTATTTCAATTTGATATGTATTTGTTAGTTTTGACTTATATTTTAGATGTTGTACAAATTTAAATCAATTAATGAATTTTAATTTTAGGAAAAAAAATAACGTGACATCTTTTTTCGGATGCATAAAATATCATATATAAATTAATATAGAAGTACTTGTAACTTGTAAGTTTGTAACATTAAATATTATTGTTGAAGAACATAGTGATGTGATCGATCGATGATTAATCTATCATCAGCTTGAAAGACATAATTACACATACGACACTATTTTAGGACTAAATAGACTAAATGAAGAAAATTATATAGGCGTCCGCGTTTACCCACATATATCAGTCTTTAGTTCTTTTGTGTTTTCCTAATAAATATTTAAAAAATATCACAACTCATTGCATTCGTCACATATTTACAGAGTTGATAATAGAATAATATACTCGTAATTAGGGGTGTGCATCGATCCATGACCAGATCGGACCGGAACCGGTTGGACTGGAATCTGGAATTTTTGGGCCTAGGGGCCGGAGACGGAAAAAATTCTAGTCCGATTTTGGATCTGTTGGACCGGAATCTGCATTTTGATAAAAAAAAATTTTATTTAGATTTATACATATTTATAAATTAGATACATTAAAATTTAATAATTCTAACAACAATAATCTTAAAGTTAATAAAGAGTATGTTTTTAACTTTCTAGCTTAATAACTTTGAAATTATTTTTAACCTTTAAACTATATTTTTTACTAAAAAAAGAAATTCCGGTCCACCGGTCCAGATCGGAATTTTCCGGGTTTGGAGCGGACCGGACCGAAAACCCGGAATCCTGATTTTCGGCGGACCGGGATCCTCGGTCCGATCCGATCCAAATTCCGGTCCGATTCGGTCCAAATTCCGATCCCACCCTACCCTTTGCACACCCCTACTCGTAATAGTTCATTCGATTAATAATATTGTATAACAAATTAAAAGTACCTGAAGGTAAGACGCTTTAGCATAACTAGTTTCATTTGTCCCCTTTCATACGAAATACTTGCTTTAATGTTGTTGCCATCACTACCCTCTCTCTCTGTCTTGTATTTACCTAATTAATCTTACACCTCTTTTTTAATACAAGTCTAACAATTTCAGTAGCTAAACTTGATGCAATGAGCTAGTTTGGAAATGGGTGCATAATTTATAGTAGGAAAAATGGATCAGAATACCCCCAACTTTGGCCCGTCCGCTTTTAATACCCCCAACTTTGGATTATTTTTAAATACCCCCAACTTTGGATTATTCTTTTGAATTCCCATTTCAAGAGCCATTTGTAATCCTATAAGAGCCGCCTTCATTTCAGCTTTGTAAGAAGAGCAAATACCAAAGTTTGCAGTGAAAGCTTTGATGAAACCTCCTCTCTCATCTCTTATAACTCCCCCTCCTCCAGCTGATCCCGAAGGATGTTTGGAAGCTCCATCAATGTTCATCATAACCCAGTTTGGAGGTGGAAAATTCCATCTAACATAGATCTCCCTTCTCACTCGCATTAGAGCTCCTGGAAGAATATCATTATCCCTGTTCATCGCCATCCACATTTCTTCTATCTTAGAGTACAAGAAACTACCTGTGTGCACGGGGATGTCTTCATGTCTTCCAAAAATTGCACAGTTGCGCCATTTCCAAATCCACCATATAGTAACCACAAAACAAGTGATCCACTTCTCTGAGTGAACTAAGCCTTCAGCCTTGATATTTTTAATGATCCACAAGTTAAGGTCACCTTGGTAGAAGGAGGGTAAGCTGTGCCCTCCCATATCCTTCCATATATTTCGCGCAATAGGACGAGTCACGAAACAGGTGCAACAATGTTTCATCTTCTCCTCTCGGTACATCTTTCGCATCTTGGAGTGTAGTTAGATGTTTTTTAATGCGTTAGCATTGCAAAAGGGGCGATTGTGCAACGCTAACCACATACACACTCTAATTCGTTGTTGTCTTGCGGCCTCCAAATGAGATCCCAAGCTCCATGAGTATTTTCTTCGGGTTCGAGCACGCATAAGCCTCGAGGCATGCTTGATGGAAAAACCGCTTTTATTTGCACCTCTCCAATACCTCAAATCTCCTACCGTTGGGTCTTGAATAATTTTGTGTGATGCTATCATCTTAAGGTACTCAGGGAAGTAAGTGCCCAAATTGCTCCCATTTCCAATCATGTCCCATTTCCCACATATCTTCTACAAGTGCACCCTCTA
This sequence comes from Beta corolliflora, assembly GCA_947648045.1. NCBI lineage: Eukaryota > Viridiplantae > Streptophyta > Magnoliopsida > Caryophyllales > Amaranthaceae > Beta > Beta corolliflora. The sequence continues at coordinate 286,526 of CANSZD010003911.1, read as the reverse complement.
ATTCGGCGGGAATAGTGTCGAGAGCCGCGCCTTGCGAAGTGGAGTAGAGGAAGCCCAACGAGTGATCCCGAGAAAAGCGTTTGTTTGCCATTGCCAATTTCAACCATTGAACCCTTGTGTAACCATTGAGCATTCTCTGTGATTCCTCTCCAAACATTTGACATATTTGTTGTGGGGATGAACATGTCAATATCACACTCGCCTTTACAATATTTGTGTCGAAGAACACGAGACCAAAGAGTATTTGGTTCCATTAGTACTCGCCACCCGAGTTTTGTTAAGAATCTTTGAATTGGCTTGACGGGCGGATCTAATGCCCGGACCACCTTGTTCCTCGGGATCTTTGAATAGTTTCCCACGAAAGGAGGTGTATCTTGCGTTTTGTTTCATCACCTCCCCAAATAAATCTTCTCGTACGTCTATCAACGTCATCACAAACCGTTCTAGGAATTTTATTTGTTTGCATGGAGTAATAAGCTAATGATGAGATTGTGGACTTTGCAAGCGTTATCCTTCCCGCAAGAGATAAATGTTTAGATTTCCAACCTGTGAGTTTCCTATCTACTTTCTCACATAAATAGCGGAAAGTATCACGAGTAACGCGACTCGTCAAAGTCGGCATACCTAAGTATGTTCCCATGTCTTCTGTCATCTCCATTTGCATCGTAGCACAAATTTCTTCTCTACTTTGCATAGGCACATTTTGAGAGAAATAAACTCTCGATTTAGAAAAGCTCACTTTTTGACCCGAAGCTGCACAAAAACGCTCTAGACATTCCCCAATGATCACAGCTTGGTCACTAGAAGCTTCCGCAAAGAGCATTATATCATCTGCAAAAAAGAGGTTAGAAATAAGGGGACCCCCACGGCTCGCTTGAATAGGTTTCCAGGCATTTCCAATGATTGCTTCTTCAATTACATGGTTTAAACGTTCCATGCATAACACAAACAGATAAGGTGAAAGCGGATCTCCCTGACGAATACCTCTTGAAGGTTTAAAGGAATCAGTTTGTTGGCCATTCCAAAGGATTTTCATGGAGGAAGAGGATACGCAATCCATGATGACGTCAACCATGAGCATGGGAAAATTCATCTCATTTAAGGTGTCACGAATAAAAGACCACTTCAATCTATCATACGCCTTCTCAAAGTCAATTTTAATGGCCATAAAACCTTTCACACCTTGTTTTCTTTTCATGGTGTGTAACACTTCTTGGACTATCACAATGTTATCCGTTATCTGACGGCCCGGAATAAAACTCGCCTGAGCTACAGAAGTGATTCGAGGAAGGATTGGTTTTATTATGTTAACAATTGCTTTAGTAATAATTTTATAGGCCACATATTTCATTTGTCATATGCATGGAATGAATTATTGTCCGAAATTTCATTAATTTGGAGAGCTGCATATTTCAAATTTTACGTGGCAACAAATACTCTAGGTGTGAATGATCTTTTTTTAGGAAATATCTCTAATTTTTTTTAGGGTTTTTCTACGTTATACCCTTGTGTTTCTTCCATTTCTACGTTGTACCCCGACCTTTTAAAAATTCTACACAGTACCCTCAAGGTTACCTTATTTAATGCACGATGCCCCTACCGCTGATTATATGTCATTAATTTCGTTTAATTTTTTTAATTTATGGGAACTAATTTAACTTATACATAATTTAACGCTTGGAGGGAATATTCACAAATTAGATTAGTTCCATTGGATTATAAAAAGTAGACGAAATTAATGACGTATAATTAGCGGTAGGGCCATTGTGCATTAAAAAAGGTAAGTTTGAGGGTACCGTGTGGAATTTTTAAAAGGTTGGGGTACAATGTAGAAATTGAAAAAATACAAGGGTATAACGTAGAAAAACCCTTTTTTTTATTATGATAAGAATGGCTTAAATTTTGGTGTCACAGTTCTAGTGTAGACAACTCTTCATATGCCGGTTGCCAAAATTCAAAGAAAGATATCATTTATATAATCCGAAGTTTGCTCGATTTTCCTTGCTACTTGGAACCATCTTCCCGATTCCTATCAACAACCTTTTTTATCTAAGAAAGATGATCTCAATTCATGGCTTCACGTACAAAATTAACTATGTTTACTTATGATAACATGAGACTCGATTTGGACTGGAAACAAGGAACACATTTTGAGTATCGGCTAGCGTGATAGTCCCAGTAGACGGGCGTGGAAGAGAGTTCGGATGCTTTGTTAGAATATATGTATATATATTATGTTTGTAATTATTGTATTTAATTACTATCCTACCCTTGTAAACCCAATACTATATATTGGTTTGTAAATAATGAAAGAGACAGCGATCATAATCTTTCATGGTATCAGATTAGGGTTCTATGATCCTCGGTTTCTCTCCCTAACACCACACGGCCCCTCCCTCTCTTTCTTCTCCTTCTTCCTCTCCTCTTCATCTCCACCTTCATCATGACTGATACTCCTAAGTTTCACCCAGCCTTGACTATCACCAACGTCAAGTCTCTTGTCCCTATTACTTTGGACAACGAACATGGTTTGTATCACTCTTGGGTCGCTCTCTTTCAAGTGCTTGTTAGGGTTCATGATCTCCATCACCACATCATCCCTCCTACTGATGCAAAGGAAAAGGAGACGTATGAAACTGCTAAGTCTGCCGATCTAGCGTTATGGAAGCGACTCGATGCCGCCATTCTCCAGTGGATTTATTCCACCATATCCACGGATCTCCTTCATGCCATTCTTCAACGCAATGACTCGGCCGCGGCCACTTGGAACAAACTCGAAGTCTTGTTTCAAGATAACAAGGCCAGCCGAACCACTCATCTCGAGGATGAACTTTCCGCTGCCGCGTTTGAGGCTTTTGGGTCCATTGACGGATATTGTAATCATCTCAAATCCATTGCGGATCGTCTCGCTGACGTTGATGCTCCCATCAACAATACTCGGCTCGTCCTTAAACTCACCGGAAGTCTCCCTGAGGCCTACTCTACAACATGTGATTTTATTCAGAATCAATCCCCTCTTCCACCTTTTGAAAATTGTCGTACCCGTTTAAAGTTAACTGAACAAACCATCAAGGCTCGTCTGGCTAAAGAAAATGATCGTGGCCCAGCCACGGCTTCGCTCACCAGATCTTCGTCCTACTCCGGTGGTCCTTCTTCCGGCCGACAAAAATCTTCTCAAGGTAGGAACAAAAATAATAAAAATAATGGTAGGCAGCAGCATCAAAAACGTTCTAATAATTCGGGCTCCAACTCCCCTGGGCCGAATAACTCCTCAAATGCATCAAGTGGGCCCTAGTCGACGTGGCGGCCACGTCGATAGCGACCCTACGTGGCAATGGCGGCGGCGACCCATGGTTTGGGTGGGGGCCTCCCTGGTCCGGTTCCTCCTCGCCCATATCCATCGGCCTCTTGGACTCCTAGGCCTTCCCTTCCATCTCCAAGGCACAATGGGCCTGGCGTTCTTGGGCCAAATCCCCAAGCCTATGCTGCTGCTGGTCCATCTTCCATGGGTTACACACCCATTGATATTGAAGCGGCTATGCATGCTCTCTCATTCTCTCAACCCGACGGTTTACATGGACACCGGTGCTACATCTCACATGACTGCGGATCAAGGTATTCTCTCTTCTTATTTCAATTCGAGTAATCCTTGTTGGTAGTGGACACCTCATTCCTATTGTTGGTCACGGTAGCACTCATTTGCCTCCACTATACCCTCCCTTTACCTTGAACAATGTTCTGCATGCTCCTAAACTTATTAAAAACCTTGTATCTGTTCGTAAATTTACTACTGATAATCTGGTTTCAGTTGAGTTTGATCCTTTTGGGTTTTCTGTGAATGATTTACAGACGGAGAGAAAACTAATGAGATGTGACAGCACTGGCGACCTTTATCCTCTTTTCACAAATAATCAAGCCACTTCTTCAATCAATCATTCAGCTTTTACTGCTACTTCATCAGATCTTCGGCACAACCGTTTGGGTCATCTCGGCAACGCTGTTCTTAGTTCTCTTAGTAGTAATAATTTCATTGATTGTAATAAGGCTAGTAGGTCCTATTGTTCTTCTTGTCCTCTTGGAAAACACTCTAAGTTACCGTTTTTTTATTCTATGTTGTACACTTGTTTGCCTTTTGATATTATTCACAGTGATCTTTGGACATCTCCTGTTCTTAGCTCTTCCGAGCATCGTTATTATGTTCTGTTTCTAGATGACTATAGCAAATTTCTTTGGACGTTTCCTATTGCTAATAAATCTCAAGTTAAACATTTGTTCAAATCTTTTCATGCTTTAGTCACCACTCAATTTGAGCGTTCTATTAAAACGTTTCAATGTGATAATGGCACAGAATATATTAATGGCACCTTCACACAATTCTTTGATCAACATGGCATGCTTTTTCGCCTATCTTGTCCTCATACTTCTCCTCAAAATGGTAAAGCTGAACGACATATTAAATCAATTAATAACATCATTCGCACCTTATTTGCTCATGCTTCTTTACCTCCCTCGTTTTGGCACCATGCCCTTGCCATGGCCACATATCTGCTCAACATCCTCCCAACCAAAGTTTTGGGTTTCCGCTCCCCCACTCAAATTCTTTATCAAAGTGACCCACTTTATTCTGAATTATGTGTCTTTGGTTGTTTATGTTTTCCCTTATTTCCCTCCACCTCTATTCATAAATTGCAAGAAAGGTCCACCCCTTGTGTTTTCCTTGGTCCGGCTCCCAATCATCGGCGTCATAAGTGTTATGAGATGTCGAGTGGTAAAATTCTCATTTGTCGTCATGTGCGTTTTGTTGAAACCGAGTTTCCCTTCTCCAAGCTTCACCAAAACAATTCTCAAACATATGAATTTTTAGATGATAACCCCTCCCCTTCTCTAATTCATCACATGGCCCAAAACTCCACTCCACAATCTCGGCCCAATCCTATAGCCCAGCCGCCCCTTCCTCCTACTGGGCTACAGCCTCCCACGGGCCCCTCTCCCTCCAGTGCTGTCACTCCCTCCTTGGCCCAGCACGTGGGTCCCTCACAGTTCACACCTGGGCTGCTTATTCCCCCTTCCTTCTCGGCCCAGCGTGCTGCTGACACGCCTTCTTCTCCCACAAGCCCAACTGCCACGCTCTCCTCTCCCACTACAAGCCCAGCTTCACCAAATGCCCATACTCCTCAAATACATCTCCCCTTAACTCCACATAGCTCTCCTCGGCCTTCTAATCCCATGCTCCACCGAATGATAACTCGGGGTCTCAATGGTATTGTCAAACCTAATCCCAAATATTCTACCAAGTTACTCACGACCATCATTCCTACTATTTCTCCTATTCCCAAAAACCCCGTGAGTGCTCTTCGTGATCCAAATTGGAATAATGCAATGTTAGATGAGTATAATGCTCTTATTGAGAATAAGACTTGGGAATTAGTGCCTAGGCCGCCTAATGTGAATGTTATCCGGTCTATGTGGATTTTTCGTCATAAACGTAAATCTGATGGTTCTTTTGAGAGGCATAAAGCCCTTCTTGTAGGTGATGGACAGACTCAACAGCCATGTATTGATTGTGATGAAACGTTTAGCCCCGTGGTTAAACCAGCTACTATACAAGCAGTTCTCAGCATTACACTCTCTAAATCTTGGCCCATTCATCAGATGGACGTCAAGAATGCCTTTCTTCATGGTCATCTCAATGAAACAGTTTACATGCATCAACCAGTTGGTTTTCGTGATAAGCATCATCCTGATCATGTTTGTTTGTTGAAGAAATCACTCTATGGATTGAAGCAGGCTCCTAGGGCTTAGTACCAACGGTTTGCAGATTTCCTTGCTTCCATTGGTTTCATACACAGTAAGTCTGATCACTCCTTGTTCATATACAAACAGGGTTTCGACATGGCCTGTATTCTGTTATATGTGGATGACATCATTCTCACTGCTTCTTCTGATCGCCTACGTATTTCTATTATGAATCAATTGGGCTCTGAATTTACAATGAAGGATCTTGGTTCATTGAGTTTCTTTCTCGGCGTTGCTGTCACGCGACATGCACATGGTATGTTCCTCTCTCAGCAACAGTATGCTGCCGAGATCATTGAAAGGGCTGGCATGTCCAATTGCAGTCCCTGTCCCACTCCTGTTGACACTCATTCTAAACTCAGTGCCACCAATGATGTTCCTTATGAGGATCCCACTACATATCGTCGTCTTGCATGTGCACTTCAGTATCTTACTTCCACTCGTCCTGATATCTCCTATGCGGTACAGCAGGTGTGTCTGCACATGCATGATCCTCGTCGTGAGCACATGACTGCTCTTAAGCGCATCTTGCGCTATCTTCAGGGTACTTTGGCTTTTGGTTTGCATTTATATAAGTCTTCTCCTTCTAAGCTTATATCATATACAGATGCAGACTGGGGCAGTTGTCCCGACACTCGACGTTCTACATCAGGTTGCTGTGTATTTCTCGGTGATAATTTGATTTCATGGTCCTCTAAACGTCAGCCTACCTTATCCCGCTCTAGTGCTG